>JBBPBX010026280.1:19200-38228 GCA_038048925.1 Garcialebias charrua | reverse complement strand
CAGGTCTACTGGAAGAAAGTTCCAGGACATTCAAGAGTCCCAGGCGATCACAAGTACTACAATGACATTGCAGATTCTTTAGCTAAAGAGGGAGCTGACAAAGGTACTCCAGGGTCCTTCGACCCCTCTTGGTTAATTAAAACTCAGTCAACACAACCTATAGTTGAGGTGATGGGAGTCACACATGCACAGGCTGCAGCCAGACCTGCTGACAACACAGTCTCTGTAAGACACACACTGACTGACCCAGACATCATCCAACTACAGAAGTTGGACCCCGCTATCAATTTCATGCTACTGTACATGACTGACCCAGACAAAAATACTCCGTACAAAGACGAACTGGATTCCGATCCAGACCTTAAAGTCCTCTATCAGTTGCGCAAACAGCTGAAACTAATCAAAGGCATCCTAACTTTTGCTCATGGACCAACGTCCTCACCAGTGTTCTTGGTTTCCCATGGCCACAGGGGGGTGATGTTAGTTCATGCCCATGATCTTCCGTCCGTAGGACACAAATGGGGATAATGCCACGCTGAAGGCATTGAAACAAATGTCCTATTGGCCTGGTATGAAAAAGGATGTCAAAGACTACATTGAAGGGTGCTTGGTCTGTGGCCAGTTTCAACCAACCAGACTACTCCACAGAGCCCCATTGCAAAGCAGAGGCATTGTATTTCCATGGTCTGACATCCAGTTCGACTGGGTGGGCCCACTCACTAAGAGCTCTAGAGGAAACAAGTATTTCCTCATGGTAACCTGCACGTTTACCAAATGGGTAGAATGCCTACAAGCCCCTAACGACACCGTACAAACCACTGCTATGTTGTTAATGAATCATGTATTCTCAAGGTTTGGACTTCCCTTTAGGGTGAACTCAGACCAAGGTACAAACTTCACAGGTGAAGTGATGAAAGAAATGTGGAAGACACTAGGCGTCAAAGCCGATTTCCATATTGGGAACTCCACCCACAAGCTTCAGGACAAGTTGAGAGAGCAAACCGAACTGTGGTGAGTATTTTGAAGAAATACGTGGCCGCAAACCACAAGGACTGGGATGTGAAAATCCCTATGGTCCTCATGGCCATAAGGGCCACTCCACACACGTCAACTGATATCTCTCCCTTCGAGATGATGACAGGACGACAAATGACTCTACCTCTACACCTTTTTGTACCAACCAGGCGATGCCGCCATGGCAACAGCCTACACCACACAACAATACATGAAAGACTTGAATGTACACCTCAGAAACACTTTTGCTTTCATCCAGAAAAACCTGGAAAAATCTGCTGACGGACGTAAGGCGTACTATGACCAGAAGGCCTCTCACGATGAACTCCAAGTGGGAGACAGGGTCTGGTACTATACGTTCGCCCCCAAAACTGGGAAAGGAGAGTCCGGGACCGGAACTCTCACCCGCAAACTAATGCCCAGGTGGATTGGACCTCATTTGATAACAGACAAAGTGTCCTTAATTGTCTACGGAATCAAAATAAGCAAAGGCCGCAAAGAACCAATTGTTAAATGGGTACATCGAAATCAGATCAAACCTTACAATGTGTTCAATGACTCCACAAACGACAAAGATCTCACAAACTCACCGACTTCATGGGATAATAAGGTCGTCCAAGCACAAGATAGTAAATAAACTAAACAGTAGTGGTGGGCAACGCTAATCCAAAAATTAATTCCGCTATTTCTAAAGCACTAATCAATTTATTTAGGTCCGCAATTTCAAAAGCACTAAAGTCTTATGAAAATTAGGGGAAGCTAATTCTAATCCGCTAATTAAATTCAACAATTGGTAGCAGCAAGTTATGCAATATTTGCACTACACTGCCAACTAGCGGTGCATGAACTGTTATACAGTAAGTTGTTTGAGTTTCAGAGTATTTAGTTTGGTTCTCTTCAACAGGTTTGACAAGGACAAAATGTACCCATTCCAAAGTCTGTTAGCTAAACTGCTGACATATTTGGCTGTTTTTTTCTTCTTCTTTTGTTACTTTTAGTACCACTAGATCGCATGTGTCAAACTCAAGGCCCGTGGGCCAAATCCGGCCTACCATAACCGTTTCTGTGGCTCTCTACACCCTAGAACTTCAAGATAACAGTTGTAAGCATGTTGCTCTCAGGTGGTGGGTCCCCATCCCTACACTCCCTGGTCTCTCTGTTAATTGTCTTGCTTATCTCCTCCATTTTGTTGTCCAGGTGTTTGTGATTGTCATGCTGTGTGTTCATGTACCTGTATATAAAGTCAGGGATTTTTTAATTGATAAAGCTCTGTATATGTTGTATAACACAATCATTGTTCCACATTTAATCTATTGTATTGAGGTTTGGGGAAAAGCATGCAAAACAATTACAAAGCCTGTTTTTATTTTACAAAAGAGAGTTGTAAAGCTAGATTCATACTTGACGCGTCGCGCAGCGCGCGAGGGTGCGCGCTCCAAAAGTGACGCAATTTCACAGTCCCCGCCCCTGCGCGTTGGCCCCGCGCAGGGGATTAGCGTGTGCACCTCTGAAATTTTTAAACTCCGCAAGCCCTACGCGCGCGCGGTGGGAGCTACGATTTGATTGACAGGTCCTCACCGACAGCCTTCACCCTCTTCACGCCGGAGCCTGCAGCTGTTTGCGCCGCTGTGGTCGTGGAAACGAAGTTGCGACTCATGGAGGAATGTTTTGTGATACAAAATTTATTAAATTATCCTTCATTCCTGATCTGGAGTCTGACTTTTCTTTTGTTTTTTCGCCAAAAGTCACGTGATCGCTTTCTCCTCCGCTGACTCCATGCATTAAAACCGCAAATAAAGACAACAGTTCAGCACGCGAGCAGAAAGCTATTTGTTTTTGTTGTGTGACGTCAAACAGTTCTTCTTCTACGGTAGATTTCTTCTTCTACACCTTTCTTGCAACATATGCACAGGTTTTAGAGGGTACTGCCTCCTGCTGGTCCGTAAAAGAACAGCACTTTGCCATGCGCCGCCGTGTGTCAACCATAAACACAGAGGCGACACTGTAAACGCTTTTCGCCGCACGACACAGTGCACGCTCCAGCCTGCGGACCAAAGCGCGAGTCTAACTCAGCCTTAAGAGTAATCACCAGAAAACATTTCAGTCACCCGTCAAACACCTTGTTTCTTCAGCTAAATTTATTGAAATTCCAGGAATTGGTAGAATATAGTATTTTATCAGTTATGTATAGGGCTCATAATAACACATTACCTTTAAATATCCAAAGAAATTTAGACAAAGTTATTACAATCTTAAAGGGACAGATATTCATCAAACCACAATTCAGAACCAGCTTAAAGGGACGGTCTACCTCAATTCAGGGAGTTGGATTGTGGAATGTTCTGGAGAGTGATGTTAAAAATGCAAAATCAATGTATACATTTAAGAAAAAGGTCAAAAAGGACTTGCTCAAAAACTATATATGATGTAGCTTAGTGTGTTTGTGTATTACACTTATGTTGTACTTATGATGTAGCTTAGTGTGTTTGTGTATTACAGTTAGAAAAATTAAGTAGAGTTATTCATTTTGTGATGTAGTTTGTGTATTACAGTTAGAAAAATTAAGTAGAGTTATTCATTTTGTGATGTAGTTTGTGTATTACAGTTAGAAAAATTAAATAGAGTTATTCATTTTGTGATGTAGTTTGTGTATTACAGTGAACTGTGAACTAAGGGGCAGATATAATAAGATTTCATCTTATTATATCTTCTCCGCTGACTCCATGCATTAAACCGCAAATAAAGACAACAGTTCAGCACGCGAGCAGAAAGCTTTTTGTTTTTGTTGTGTGACGTCAAACAGTTCTTCTTCTACGGTAGATTTCTTCTTCTACACCTTTCTTGCAACATATGCACTATATCTTATTATATCAACTAAGGGGCAGATATAATAAGATTTCATCTTCTTTCTGCTCCTTTCATTTTATCCTACTTGTATTCTTGTATCTGATGAAACTGTTTTGTATTGTTCTTTTAAAATGAATGAATAAACATCAAATCAAATCAACGGCCCAGTCAGAGTCCAGAACCTGAACCTGAAGGTGGGACCTTCAGAGAGCTGAGCAGAAACCTCAAAGAACTGAAGCAACAATGGAAAGAAGAGTGGGTCAGAACTCCTCCAGAACCAGGAGAGAGACTGATGAAGTCCTGCAGAGAACCACAGAGGGTTCTGCTGCTGAAGGAGGTTCTGTTGGGTCAGAGGCACAAGCTGAGGTTAAATTTTAATGATTTTAGAACTTGTTAAAGATCATCCATCCAGCCATCCAGCTAACTGTCTATTCATCCATCCATTCAGCTAAAAGTCTATTCATCCTTGTATCTGATGAAACTGTTTTGTATTGTTCTTTTAAAATGAATGAATAAACATCAAATCAAATCAAAAATAAGTCTGTATCTCTGTGTTTATCGTTGTCCTGGCATTGTCTCCTGTTGCCTCTGTCTCCTGAGTTCCTTGTGATTCCCTGTCAGCTATTTTATGTTCTTAATTTCTGTGGCCGTCGCGGACGCCATTTTGAAGAGTCCTAATGGTGAACTACTTTTTTTAAATCCAGCAGATTTGACCATTTCGTGAAACTCTCAAGCTCAGAAAAACTTGTGCTATAACGTCAGCTATGAAATATATTTTTTCTCAGCAAAGAAATAATTGTTTTACCGTGTTTTGTTGTAAAATCCTGGCTTCTTTGGCCGTCGCGGACGCCATTTTGAAGAGTGCTAATGTGGCGAACTTCTTTTTTTAAATCCAGACGCGTCGCGTAGGCCGCTGAGAAACATCCACAAGTTCACCCTCCATGTTAAAAAGTCTTCGTCTGACTCTTCGAAAACAAGCAATAAGGCTGCAGAGTAACACACTGGCTGCTAACTGCTATAGAGAGAGCACACACCAAGAGACTGAGGGGGACGCTTTTTTGTCACGGACCACATCCGGCGCTGACAGGATATAGTCTGTTAGCTGTCGTCCGAGCTCGTAAATACGTTATTTCGTTTTTACTGATAGATAATTAGTTATTAGCGGTACTGCATTTTAAATAAAAATAGCACAAATCCGCTTATGAATTATAAAACTTAGTCAATCCGCTGTAAAGCTAACCGATTATTTAGCTATGCTATAAGCGGATTAGCGCATTAGCGCTACCTAGCGGTCGGAGGCCCACCACTGATCTATGGTATCTATGGTATCTATCTATGGTATCTATGGTAAATATGGTATCTATCTATGGTATCTATGGTAAATATGGTATCTATGTATGGTATCTATGGTAAATATGGTATCTATCTATGGTATCTATCTATGGTATCTATGGTATCTATCTATGGTATCTATCTATGCTATCTATGGTATCTATCTATGCTATCTATGGTATCTATGGTATCTATCTATGGTATCTATGGTATCTATCTATGGTATCTATGGTATCTAACTATGGTATCTATGGTATCTATCTATGGTATCTATGGTATCTATCTATGGTATCTATGGTATCTATGGTATACCTACCTACCTACCTACCTACCTACCTACCTACCTACCTACCTACCTATCTATCTACCTACCTATCTACCTACCTACCTATCTACCTATCTACCTATCTATCTATCTATCTATCTATCTATCTATCTATCTATCTATCTATCTATCTATCTATCTATCTATCTATCTATCTATCTATCTATCTGGCTTTATTTCCTAGTCCTAATTTTTATGCAACTAACAAAGATATAGGCTAAAGTTCAAAATGCTATAAGTTTCTATATACAATTAAGGGCTCTATAAAAGTAATGAGCATGTAAAAATAAAGACTATATATGCTTTTGTCCTTGAAAGATCTGGCTATTTAAATCTCCAGATTTTGTTACTAAAAATAGAAACACCATTTGACCATTTAATGAACTGATCTTTATTTAAAACAAGACATGGGTTTTAGAAAGTTTGTAGGATTTAATGTAGTAGAGGCTTACAAATTGGAAATAAACGTAAAATAAAAGAAAAAAGAGAGCTTGAAAAGTAGAATCAGCGGAGAGGTGAAGATGGAAAGCAGGAAGCGAAGGATATGGTTTTGTGCCAAAGTTACCCACTGATCCAAACTGAAACAGATGCATTTGATCACAGCAAATCTCAAGCTTAGAGCATAAATACATAATAAACAAAAATTAATGGAGGCAAGCGCCATGCATGTGTTTCATCAGCCACCACAGCGACTGGAGCAGGGCAAATGCATCCATATGGATGCTGCTTAGCGTTCAGACTTGTTAACATATACACGCTTACCAAAGCATCACGCAAATGGAATCAACCACATTTGATGGAAAAAAATTCATTGCTGTGTAGGAGGAATTAATAAATAACAAAACATGATACAGCAAAAAAAAAAAAAGCTTCCTGCCAGGCATGATGCTCAAGCCAAACTGGATCAATGGCTGTGGATAAATGTTACCATGCAGTGCAAAGCAATTATTGTAATGTGCTGTACAGACAAGATGCAGGAAGTACTCAGCTATTTACAATAAAACTGTGTTGATGAGGAAAATGCAACACAAGCATTCAGACTGACCATCCACCGGCTGTGAAGACCAATGTGTTGTTCGGTAACAAACGCTCATAACTACGTCTGTAAGTGTTCAAAGTGGAGAGCTGGAGAAACAGTGAACTTAAATCTGAATTATTTCCATGACTTGCAATTAGAACAACTGTTTTTTTTCCAACAGTGCAGCAGAAAACACAGGGAAGTCAAGGATGATGAAGTAGTCTAATGATTTCACAGTAATTTTGCTCAGACCCAGAGCTGGAGGAAATTGCTGTTCCCCCATGAAGGGCCTAAAATTACCCCTTAAAAAATGGGTGAATTTTTGCCATTGCAGCCTCTGCTGTCATCATTATGCTGGGAACTTTGTTTTTGTTGTATCAGTATCAACTGGATTAACCTTGCTGCTAAGGCCATCATCATCATTCTCACTTTTGCTATCACTTTTATATCTTTATAACACATAAACCCTAGAGGGATGCTCATGTTTAATACCCTCTTCTAACCCACATTCCAATTTTTTCTCACCTTTTCTTCCTCTGTCTCCTTGCCAGACGGGATGACTGCCCAATCTGAGACAATGAGAGGCATGACAGAGTTCATATGTACTGCATAGGCAGTATCAGATATCTGGCCTTTGCAGTGGAAGAGAAAGGGCAGGCAAAAACTTGATAGAGAACACAATACACACATACATAATGCCAGGAGGCCTTGGGGGTGAAGGGCACAGGAGTCAACCCGGCAGTTCGGCGGTGAACGCTAATTAGCACACAGTTCTGACCTTGACAAGCCATCTTTTCTCTTTCGTCAAGAGGCAATTGTTGCCACAATCCAACTCAGACTGAGTGCAAAGCCTCAGCTGAATGAGATCTATTGATGGCAGAGTGAGCAGTGAAGAGGCAAGGAGACAGAAATCAAAACATTGCCACAGTGCTTGCTTCTATGCCTCGGCAACTTGCTGTGACTTTGGCTTGTTGCACCCTTATTTGGATGCATAACACAACTTCAGAATACCAAAACACAACTCTCAATAAATAAGCTCGTCTAGTTTAAGCTGTGCCAGTTTGCACCGACCACGGTCTTTCGGCCCACTCTGCATAATTAACAGAAGTAGCAAAGTTTTGTTTGAATGCATTAAAAACGTTGTTGACTATTATTGAGGGTGATGAGGAGAGATGTAAGGAAATACAGGTAGTCCTCGGGTTACGACGGTCTCGAGTTACGATGTTCCGTGGTTACGTCACGCCATCTCCATTAATAAATAAATAAATAATAATTAATTAATTATTTTGAAAAATCTTATTTTGAAGCCGATTCACGCAGTTTCCGGCAGTATCTGGTTAGCTGCGGAGGCTACAGCTTGCCCTGTACTCTCTAAAAAAGCTAAGTCTGGTCCTCTGGACATTCAAAAAACTAAACAAAACTTGTTGGAGCAAGCTGGACAGGCAGACGGCTTTGGACGAACCGTGTCCGATCAGAGGTTGCTGCGCTCGGATACATGAGCTGGGAGCTGAACGGCGGTTTTGCGTCGTAAACGGAATGGAGAATACAGCGGAGGGACGGATGGACGAAGGAAAACGGCTTCACCAGCATACCAGTTAGCTGCGGAGGCTACAGCTTGCCCTGTACTCTCTGTACTCTCTAAAAAAGCTAAGTCTGGTCCTCTGGACATTCAAAAAACAAAACAAAACTTGTTGGAGCAAGCTGGACAGGCAGCAGCTGTGGAAAAGTAGCTGTTTTATGGATGGCGGTTTTACAATGTAAACAAATGGAGAATACAGTGGAGGGACGGATGGACGAAGGAAAACGGCTTCACCAGCATACCAGTAGGTTATTAACTCTTTTTTTCCTTCATTATGGCTCCTAAATGTATGTGGTTTTGGATAATTATGTAGGGTACTGTGTTAGGATAGGCTAAGTGCTTGGTAAAATACAGTACTGTACGTACAAGGTGAAGTATTCATGTATGTTTCGAGTTACGTCGAAACTCGCTTTACAACGCCACGTAGGAACGAAACTCCATTGTTAGTCGGGGACTATACATTAAATTCACGGTTCATATTCAATGGTACAAACGAGCTGAATTGAAACAGACGTCACAATTTTTTTTCTAAATATAGACATCTTGGGATTTCCAATGTAAAATGTTAATTCGATCCCAAAACTCTACTGAAAATATTACAGTTTGCTTTAGCTTCATTTATCATCATCAACTTCTTACTTCACATTTATTGAAGTCAAGCTGATAAGCTGGACCAAAAAAAACATTAATCGCTGCCCAAATCACACACCTATTATTTACTCCATTTCTAAACAACTTGTATGACATTCAGTTCATCACCATTATACAAAGTATATCTTACAAACAACAAGTTACACAACAGGTAGAGTATGAGTGCTTTCCTAACCATAGCTAAACTAACAATCGGAAGACAATCAGCTCTTTTCTATTGCCAGAGTCAGCATGTTTACCTTCAGTGAACAATACATTCTAATTATTGTTTCAGGAACCAACTTGACAACTACTACAGCATAAAGAATCAACATTCAACTAAGCTATGGGATGTAGTACACAAAACATTTTAGTAAACTGCAGTAAACTCGTCATTCTGTGGGAAAATACCTTTACTTTTGGCACATGATAACCTAATTTTAGCAGGAAGAAGTGCAGAATTTTAAAATTGTAGTAACTATACGAACAGACTGATGATCTGAGATATACAAAATAGTGTTGCTGTTAGTTTACAATATTCTTGTTGAATGCTTCTTATAATAAAAGTGCATTTTCTTAACTACTGTGCAGAGATTTACAGATTATCTTTCTACTAAAGATTGTTGTTTTTATTATTATTGTGGTGGAGGACAGTCAGAAAAGGGTGGATTGTTCTCTTCGAGTTGAGGGTGAGGTTCTGCCTCAAGTGGAGAAGTTTAAGTATCTCAGGTTTGGCAGACGGATTGGTACAACATCTGCAGTACTGTGGACTCTGTACCAGTCTGTTGTGGTGAAAAGGGAGCTGAGGTGTAAGGCAAAGCTCTCTGTTTACTGGTCAGTCTATGTTCCTACCCTCACCTATGGTCATGAGCTCTTGGTAGTGACCGAAAAAATGAGATTGTGGATACAGGCAGTTGAAATGAGTTTCCTCTACAGGGTAGCTGGACACTCCCTTAGAGATAGGGGGAGAAGTTAGTTATCCGGGAGAGACTCAGAGTAGAACTGCTGCTCCTCCACATCAAGAGGAGCCAGTTGAAGTGGTTCAGCATCTGGTAAGGATGCTCCCTGGGTGCCTCCCTAGGGAGGTGCTTCGGGCATGACTGACTGGAAGAAGACCCCAGGGAAGACCCAGGACACGCTGGAGAGACTGTAGCCATTTTCGCACTGCACAGCCCTCCCCGGCCCTCCTCGGCCCAGCTCGTCCCGGAGCCCAGCCTGGCCCGCCCGCCCTCATTTCGCATTGTACAGAGATTAATATTAGTCATGGGCGTAGCCAGGATTTAGGAAGGGTGGTTCCTTTATAGGAAAAGTGGACTCCTGGAAAAAGTAATACGCCTCGGTGGCTTACTGGAAGACGGTTGGCTTTCCGCTCTAAACTTTATCTTGACTCGGGTTCAATTCTCACCTGGTTCAACTTATTTTACGTTTGTCTTTTATTGGATAAAAAAAAGGAGTTTGTGTTAACCACAGGCATAACACAAACTCTTTTTTTTTATCCAATAAAAGACAAACGTAAAATAAGTTGAACCAGGTGAGAATCGAACCCGAGTCATGATAAAGTTTAGAGCGGAAAGCCGACGCTCTTCCACTAAGCCACTGAGGCATATTACTTTTTCCAGGAGTCCACTTTTCCTATAAAGGAATCGCCCCTCGTAAAGTCCTGGCTAGGCGCAAGAGTTAGAGAATATTAGTTATATTTTAATGAAATTCAGCTTGAGCCCGAGGTTGTTGTTAGAACGAGTTGATGACTCAACACGCAGCAGTCCCGCCCCTGCTGCAAACAACTAATCAAATGATGAGCAGTACATGACGTCAAACTGGGCCCGGGAGCTCGGCCCGCTTAGAACCTCCGTCGATGGGGTTCCAAAACCCGGGCTGCCACTGGCCCGAGAAGGCAAATGCGAACCACACGAACCCGGGTTAGAAACCGGGCTGGGCCCGGGCTGGGTCTCTGAGCAAGACATCTAATCCCCAACTGCTCCCCAGGTGCTTACATAACTGCTCCACCTGGGTGTATCTCAGGTGTGATGGGTTAAATACAGAGAACTAATTTCACCATTGTATGGGAACATACAATGATGACAATCTCAGACTTCCCTACACTTCCCTCTTTGAGCAGACTTTAATTCTGACCAGACTGACACCCTAACATCTAGAGTGGTGCCAAGACAAAATGTATTGCTGGCACATCAAAATACTTTGTAACTAGGATCTAAAATATTACATAGCAGATCATGCAAATTCTACATAAAGCTTTAGAGTTGTATTACGCAGGAATATTATGATTTTCTTGCAGGATGTGCCCCCAGGCTACACCAAGAGTGCTAAAGCTAGCTGCTGTCACAGTTGTTTGAACAAATAACTGCAGAATACCATGTAAATAACTGTGTAATGCACAACAGGCGATGATGTAATAGTTTATAAAATAGCATTTGCATGATTCACTTTGAAATGTTTGAGACTGATTGTCTGAAGTTGGCAGTAATCTGTTTTGGTGCTGACTTTGCTCATACTAGCCATTTGTTTCTTAATTCAATCAGAATGCAACTCTGCTTCTCCAAACTGAGGTTATAAGAATGATTTTGAACAGGTAAGACAATAATAGTTTATGACCTTTCTACATAATTAAACTTCAAATAATCTACGGTATCATTTCAGGATAAGGATTATGACTCAAAGCAAACAAAAATTAGAAATCCTTTTTAAGGCAGATGTGACTCCAGACCAACATTTTCTGCAAGTATTGCTTACTTTACAGAGTGCTGAAAATTATGTTTACTGCTTTAAAAATGCATGTCACATCAAACAAAAGCATTTAAGATTGCACTTATTAGGATAAAATCAAAAGTTTATGTCAAAATCTATGATATTTATCTTCAGAAAACCTGACCAGATGGAACGCAAAACATCTTCAACTAAATATTCCTTGACTTCAGGAAACAACATGGCACAATGACTGCTTCGCTAAAGGTTTTGAATTATGCTACTGAAGCTTTGGATGCTAAGGATTCCTGTGCTGCACTTGACTTAGACCTGTCCAAAGCCTTTGATACTGTAGATCATGACATCTTATGCCACGAGCGCTCAGATATTGGTTTCTCAGCTCACACTGTTGGTTGGTTCTCTAACTATTTCTCAGGTCGGAGGCAATGTGTTCAACATAACAGTACTTCATCTAGCTACCTAACGGTCACTGATGGTGTGACACAAGGCTCGGTTAGGGCCCACTCTTTTTACAATTTATAAAAACAATATAGGTCAAAACATTCCTGACGCATTCTTGCATCTCTATGCCGATGATACTGTTGTTTAACACTGTTGCCAAGGTTTTCCAGCTTCGACGGTCTACATTTGACATAATTCAGTCTGACTTGTTCCATCTCATACTGGTGCTAAATGCTGACAAAACCAAAGGGATGTTGTTTTCTAACAGAAAGTTGGTGCCTGCAGTTCTCCCTTCTATCTCATCCATGCATGGTGTTCCTATTGAGCTTGTGGATTTTTATAAATACTTGGGAATTTTGGTCGATGCACATCTCTCTTTTAAACCACATATTGAAAATGTGACGAAAAAAGCTGAAATTAAAACTGGGTTTCTTTTTCAGAAATAGATCTTGTTTAACTGAATAACAGAAAACACCTTGTAGCTGCAACTACTGGCCATTGACTATGGTGACATTATTTACATGAATGCCTCAGCCAGCTCCTTGCAGACTTTGGATGCTGTCTACCATGACACGCTAAGATTCATAACTGGTTGTAACTACCATACCCATCACTGCACTCTACTCACTGGTCAGTTGGTCATCATTATCTACAGGTAGGCTCTCACACTGGTTCATTTTCATCTATAAATTCATCCTTGGTCTGCTTATATCTCCTCCCACATGTCACATCACCAGTGCAGTTACAACATGCACACTCAGGCCATCATTACATGGAGCATTCCCTCAGTGCGGACTGAACTTGGCAAAAAGGCCTTTTCTTACTCAGCTCCTGTAACATGGAACACCTTGCAACAGGAACTGAAGCTGTCCACCTTACAGTAATTTATTTAGGGGATTTTAAACATTTGATAAGGTCAATAGAAACATCAAAGCAAATATGTTCTTGTTTTTAGTATTTTACCTTGTTTTACAGCACCTTGATTAGTTGCTTTATAACACTACTTTTATTTTAATTGCATTTTTACTGTAATTTATTGTTGTCTGTACTTTATATGTTGTCTGCCTAAAACAGGTCTCTCATGTAAATGAGTCCTCGTGACTCAATGAGACTAACCTGTATAAATAAAGGTTGAATGAAAAAAAAAAAACAACAACTACAGAATAGAAGTCCAGTCGTTTTGTTTATTACATTTTTGGTGGCGGTGGGGTAGAGAAACTGTACTGTTTCCTAGATGACTGAGAATCAACATCAGCATATACAGTAATTCCTAGTTGTATTCTTGTTTGGAGGAGCCATTTTGGCTGCAGAATGTGGTTGATTCAGTAAAGGAAAACCTGTAGACATGCTAATAGGTTAGACTCACTTAAGAAAGACAACCTGCAACAGTTTAAAGAAGCTTAAATTGTACGAGGAATTGTGAATTTGTCCAGTGGTAAGCATATTTGCTCATCCATACTGATACAATGCAAGTAGTGTAGTTTGCTGCCCCCTTTAACTTCACAATATTACATACCGGTACTCAATATTTATGTAAGCTTGCATTCAAATCAGGTCACAAAAACATAATTAAATAAATAAAAATCCATTGTGTATTTTGTGTATATGTTGAATAACAACCCCTCAGTTTTAGCTTTATAGCATAATCAAAATGATGGTTAAAAATAACAGCATTTATAAAAACGCCAGCATAATTTGTGAACTGTGTGTCTTTCTTTATTTCTTTATGTATTTTGATGATTTCATAGTGTTTTATTTACAGTATAACAGAAGTCAAGAGAATGTGAGTTTGTTAAAAATCCAGTTTATTGTTATAAAACTGTTTACATGCTTCACTTGTCCTGGGTCGACCCTAGTTAACAATTCATGGTGGAAGTTTCTGTCTTTCAGTTACAGCTGGGGAATAAAATGCTTCTAGAGCCGATAGGTGCTTCGGATGTCTCGGCGCACTAACTCAACCCCCTTTTAAGCTGTCTATTCTTGGTATCCTCATCATCTCTGCCTCGTCCTTCAGCACATTACTTCTGCTGGAAAAACGGAAGCTCAAGGTCACCGTGCCACAGATGTGAACCGTGGAGCTTTCAGGCCCAATTTGCCCCAGATTAGCAGAATGAGTCGAGTGGCGCCACATATAAAACCGAGCGGGTATTCAGTTTCATTTTGGAAACAGAGGTAGAAAATATTACAAAGTACGCAGGTGTGTTAGCACAACTGTTAAGATCATAGTTTATACATGACATTCCAGCAAAAAACTTCATGAGCTCAAACACTGCTTGCATGTTGATAAATCGCCCAACAAAAAGTGTTAAAATCTGTCATCTGTTTTATTAAGCAATGTCTTCTGAAGTTAACGGCTGTCTGTGTGGAGTACAGCAGCGTTGTGTGGAGTGAGTTGTGTGAGTAGGCAGCCATAAGAGAACTGAGCCATGGTTGTGTGCTCAGCAGAGTACATCAGGGCTGACAGCGACATCAGAGCGTGGCGACAAATCCTTATGATGAGCGGGAAATGTGTTTCAGTGTAGGTGTTGGGGTCACTCTCCAGGTACAGGGTTAATGACTATCAGTATGGGGGAGGCCATCTAATTCTCCTGTTGGCAATTCATAGCATGTGGCACTTCTCTGTCAGCACAGCAGTGTCTGAGGTGGGGGTGTTCAGTGCTACGAATAATGGGTATAAACATGGGCTGGAAATTTATCATGCATATAAAACTATAAGACTGGCCTTAGAGTATAGTGTGGAAAAAAGACACAAAACGTGGTAGGAAAACAAAAGTAGGGAAAACCATAAAAAGAGGAGCGCCGGGGCCAAACTCTCCCCCAGCTGAGAGATAAAGATGACTGATACGTGCTCCTCTTCCAGTCTAATCTCTTTATGCTAAAATAAGCCATGGATGAAGTTACGAAAAAGTGAAGAGAAGCAACTCTTTCTTCATCTTCCAAGTTTGCCTCGGCTGAAATGCAAACACCCTCTTTGTCACTTTACCCTGCCTCATCTCCTTGTTTGCCACTAAATCTTTGGCGAACACACTTAATGTTTGTGGTGGCAGACAAACACCACCGTCAGGTCCCTGGGAAGATGTGTTTCCCAGTGTTCTGTGTAGAAAACGGATTGTTCAAATGCTGAATAATTACCATGATAATCATCTCTATCCCACTAGGGTCTGAAAATGTGTACCTGACATCTGACATTTGGTACCCATGGCTCCTTTCTGCCTTTCTGAATCTGCATAATCACATTCATACCTAATTTCCATGCATATGTTTGAGAAGAAAAAAAAAAATCAAAACAGTGTGAATATTTTGCATCGAGGTGTGAGCTTCATAACAACATATCACCACAGATTGTATAAACACTGAAACTGAAGTGATTAGAGGATCAATCAATCACTGGACTGACAGAGAAGAAATTCCTAAATGTTTTGATCGTTTATAATTTCAGTCAATTATGAAACAGATTTGAGCTGCTGCAACCAGAAATTTAGCCATTCCTTAATTTGCTATCTGGTTTTTTGTCTGTTTGTTTGACTAGAGGATAAAACATTATTGTTTCTCACCCAAAACCTGTGCAGACATTTAGGGCACTGGTCAGTACTTGTCACCTTTAATGCACAAAGCCTGTAAATATTAAAAATGGATTGATATAAGGATTGTTAGTAATTACTTCTCAGCACTGATTCTGCTTTGACTTGACTCAGACGATGTATGTAAACAATTCACCAAATCTGTGATCAATAATCCAGTTATAAAATCCAACACTGTTCAGTCCGGCCATCTGGACGTTTTTTTGTTTTTGTTTTTTATGTGTGCTGAGACATTTCCCCCTCCATCCAAAGGACTTCATCAGTCTGAGGAAACACCAAACAAAACTGACTCTCCCCCAACAGCTTACTCCCAAGTGGAAAAAACAGTTATGTTTGTGCTAAGATGACCTCTGGGTTACGCCCTTTCCTCCGGTGCCCGCCCTCTCCCCCATTAACAGTCATGTCAAACTGGTTCAAAACACCAAAGCCCATGCTCAATAATCCAGGTATAAAATCCAACAGTGTTCAGTCAGGTCATCTGGACGGTTTATTTATTTGTGCTGAGACGTAAGCAAACAATTATTTTCGAATGATATCCACACACCAAAATTTTGAGATTGACAAAACAAAATATTTTTGCTTTTCGTGGGGATTTTCTCTAAAATTAAATAATTTAATTGATTTAAGCATTATCTCTAAACCTTTGTTAAATTGGTTGCTAAACTATTCGGGTTTTCTTGAATCATTTTAATTCTAAAATAAATATGTGCCTTATGAACTTACAAAGCTATTTGTAGGTGTTAGTGAACCTAAGGTGAGCAATATTACCCCATCAGTACATCAGGGAATATACAGGCAAATATCTGTTCTAAACAGAAGGGTCAAGGGGAAACTTTTGGCCCGAGGTGAAACAAATGTTTGGAAAATGTTTCAGTTGTAAAATCTTTAGCTCCTAAAATACTATAGTGGATAATTTTTGGTTTGGGGCTGTTTGTAATTTTGCAAATACAAATTCTGTAACATGGGTTACACCGTGCCCAGTTGGCAGAGCTGCTGCCTCCCAGAGAGAAGGTCACCAGTTCAAATCCTAGCCCAGGAGCTTTCTGGGGGGAGTTTGCATGTTCTCTCTGTGCATGTGTGGGTTTTCTCTGGGTACTTGCATGTTAGGCTGATTGGAAACTCTAAATTGTCCCTATAGGTGTGAGAGAGAGAGAATGGTTGTTTGTCTCGTTTGTCTCTATGTGTCTCTGTGATGGACTGAAGATCTGTCCAGGGTGCCTCTCGCACAATGATGGCTGGACCTGAGCACCAGAGACCCCTGCGACCCGAAAAGGAAGAAGCGAGTAAAGACGATGGATGGATGAACATTCTGCAACATAAGAGAGATGGACTTCAAATGTGAAAACATTTTTTGTCTAGAGCTGAACCAAAAGTTGACCTTCAAATTGAGAGTTACAAATCATTTCTCTAAAACTCACGTTCACCCTAAAATATGTAGAATTATATTGTATGCGTGTGGTTGAACAATGGCACATAAAAACTTGTTTTCATTCAATCCTCAAGTGGCATATACTTTGTTTGATAAAACACAATATTCATGAGTTTTTTTATTATTATCTGTGTTTATCTGAGTGCCATCCTTTGAACATGTTTGCAGCGCTAAAACAGCTTGCATGGTATCTGCTACACTGAGAAGCCACAGCATATCAATTATACTAGTACTGTAGTCTGTATGCTACTGCAGTGCTTACTAAGCTTTTTTCCTTTCCACACATTCAGGCATTTAGAAGACATCAGGAAATAACAAGTTGGAAATAGTGAGAAGTGATTAGGCAGAGCACTTGACAGATATGGGAAACACTGTTAGTCCGTGTTTAGCACTTGTACAGAATGCTTCAGTCTGAAGGTAGAGCATGCAGGAAACTCCCCACCTCCTCCCTACCACCACCATTATCCTCAGCAAAACACATGGCCCACTCCCATTCTAACAGCTCTTCAGAGCAGCTTGGCTTCAGCATGAGCTCTCGTCCCTCTCACTCTGAATCATGCATGCTGTGATGGGACAGCAGTCCAGCCTCTCATATTTCCTCAAAAGCACAGTCACTGATACAAAGCTTGACTGGCAGCCAATATCCATCTCTGTAGCTTTTTGCTGCCTCCACCTGAGAGAAAAGCCCTTAAACTCTTATGGCCACTCATTCCCCCCTGAAAACCTATTATGGGTTTTATTAGAGAGTGGCTCAAGCACCGGGTCGCCCCATAGAGGATCATCTGATCTGGTCTACTATGGGGTGCCTGTATTGCATGCGGTACACACAGTGTGAACAATTGAGGGGATCCCCTTGTCCATTCACGTCTTTGTTTTTCATTACTGAGAAATAGAATTAAGCTTTCAGACTGGGATTTTTTTTGTTACCCTTTTGAACAACCTGAGGGGGATTTTAACATGCTATTACCCTTTGACATAGTGCTGGTATTAGAAGTAGGAGAGTTGTGAGGTATTTATCTGGGGCTTCAAGCAGTAAAATGGAAAGCAGCGAAAGACCTGCGCTCTCCTGCAAGAAGAGATGGAAAGGGCGCCTGGGGGCAGTGGGGTTGTAAGGCCCCAGCCGGGGCCCTGTCCACTGCAACCTGCCAGAGACCGTATGAATCCCATTTGTTCCTAGTGACCTTAAATAAAATGCTGGCTACCCCCGTGGGCCCCATGTGAGGCTAAAACCAAATGGGTTGCTCGCCACTCTTTCTACCCCACTGCTAGAGAAAATGAGCTTTATCTGTGGGGGAACTCAGAGCCATAAGACTAAATGCCCTCGTCCCTGCATGAGTTTCCCCACAAACCCCATTTTGCAGTTAACCTCCAAAGCTGTAGCCTTTTAATTACTGGGGTTTGGTTTTAGTGTGCTCCAATGTGGAAAGTATTTTTTGATTTATTTTGCCAAGTTTCCACTCCAACAGAACATTGCAAGGGCAGCCTGGCTATTGGCACAGCGAGATGAGTTGAAAATCCTTATTATGACAATGTGCACACACTCATCTCACACACATTGTCACAAGTGACACGGGGGCTGTCTGCCAAAGGTGCAACTTAATTACTGCAAAGGAACTGATAACATAAATATGTAATCCTGGTTGATTAAGTTAGCTTGTTAAACCAGTGGGTGGCGACAAGTTGTTGAAAGGTGAGAAAATGTTAGATTAAACTCAGTGTGTGTCTCTGGGTTGTCAAAGACTCACAGCGAACAATACAGAATATTACATTAGATGACAGATTAATATCAAGTTCTTATATAAAAAAAACTGTAGACGCTAGTTCATCTAACATAGTTATTAATAAATCATTTCATTCAAGACAGACGCAGTGGGCTGGAAGGGACAATTTCATACTATGTATTTTCATGCATTGAAATCAAGCATAAGCTCAGCTGTCACGAGGTGTCTTGCTTCTTATTGCGTGTTTCACATAAAATGCAACAACTATACTTTGTACACCACTGCATTAAAAAAACACATCAACTATGTTGACATTTCACCTTTAATTAATTTATCTTGAAACAGAGTTTGAGTTGTCTACTAATGTTTTAACTGTCTACCCAATAT
>JBBPBX010026280.1:0-19002 GCA_038048925.1 Garcialebias charrua | reverse complement strand
TAATGTTAGCTCATTGCTCAGCTGTAGCCTCTCTTTCTCGTAAACCTCAGCTCCAAACAATAAGGTCTCTGCGCGCGGTCCAGAGTTTTACAGTAAGGTCTGTTAGCATATTAGCCCCTCTGCTCCGGTCAGCCTGTCCCAAACAATGAGGTCTCCTGCTCCACTGAGCATGCGTCAAGCTCCCCCCTCCCTCCTGTAAATTTCCGCTTACGGTAGTTTCGGTGACGTATTTTCTGGTGTAAAGGCGCATAAACCGCGTAACTCGAACAATGCTTTTCAATGGGAGAGCGTTCGTAAAGTTGAAACGTCATAAGTCGAGACCGTCGTAACCCGAGGACTACCTGTAATTTCAATGTATTATATTGACTTTTGCCACTATACATGTTTTTTACTCCCAGACAGAAGGTGTAGAGTTTTGTCTAAAGAATAAAGTTATATGTGATGTCCTCATTGTATAGGAACATACAGTGGTGAAATTAGTTCTCTGCATTTAACCCATCGCACCTGGGATACACCCTGGGCAGCTATGTAAGCGCCCGGGGAGCAATTAGGGATTGGCTGTCTTGCTCAGAGACACCATGACACGTGGGAATGGCTGGGGATTGAACCTGGGACTTTCAGGTCCCAGGTCGGCTGCCCTACCTCTACTCCATCTCGGCCCCTTCAAGCAAACAAAGATGCATTTAAATGTCTGGCTCTGGAAATAATTCAGCTCAGTGTAAAGTGTTTACTTTGTTCAGATGTTCAAAATAAAAATTTTGTCCTAACAAGTAAAAATAATCCAAAGTACTTCATGGTTTGAAGCTAAAAACTCTTTCTTGTGATATGAAGTGAGTCTTTGACTAAAGACTTGTTCTTGTTTTCTGAACAGAACACCCGTGAGACAGCCCAGGCCATTAAGGGCATGCACATCCGCAAGGCTAACAAGTACCTGAGGGACGTCATGGTCAAGCTCCAGTGTGTCCCTTTCCGCCGCTACAACGGTGGCGTTGGACGCTGCGCCCAGGTGAGAGCTGAGCGACGCAACCAGGAGTCTGGTTAAAGGCTGCAGTGATGATCATCTTAGGACACCTTTGGATTAAAGATGAAAATAACCACTTTATCCTGAGCAGCATCAGAAGCAACTCTGGTTGAGCAAAAGAGAGGAAGTTGTTGTTAAGCGCTTTGTGTTTGCAGGCAAAAAAGTTCAACTGGACTCAGGGCCGCTGGCCCAAGAAGAGCGCAGAGTTCCTGCTGCACATGCTCAAGAACGCAGAGAGCAACGCCGAGCTGAAGGTAAGTTCTGTTTTACTAACAGACCGATGCATGTCTTCTGTATGTGTTGGGTTAGATTGAGTGACATCTTTAGTGAAGAACTTTTGTTAAGTGTGTTTGTAGACCTTCAGCTTTTTTTGCATTTCTTTTTAGTGCAAAATAAAAACCCATTCCTGCCAGTTCTTTACAAAAATGGGATGTGCATCTTTACAGGTCTCCCTATTCAGTAATGAATCCCCTTTTTAGTTTTACATCCTGAAGTCGCTATTAAAGAAAAGAACAGTCAGGTTTGTCTTTAATTTAGCCTCCAAACACCAACAATTCTTGATAAAGCTGTTGTGTTAGTTTCAATGTCTAAAAGATAAAACAAAAAAAGACGTGCAGCCTCTCACAGTAGTTGGATGAACACTTGAAGCTTAAAGAACCTTTGTGGTAGAAATAATCTTATTTTATAAGATGGTTGGATTCAGCACAAATGTCAGTTGAGGTGGTTCGAGCATCTGATCTGGATTCTGGATGCCTCCATTTGAAGATTTTTTTGGCATGTGCCACTGGGGGAAACGCTAGAACTCTGGAGGAAGTTTATTCATTCAACCTTTATACATGCTAGCCCATTGAGCCACGATGACTCATTTACAAGAGGGTCCTATATCCACTCTAGGGCTGCAACTAACGATTATTTCAATAATCGATTAATCGGCCGATTATTTTTTCGATTCATCGATGAATCGGCAAAAAAAAAAAAAAAAGGAAACAAGTTTTAATTATCACCTCTTTATTCCAAAATTTGACTGACATATCAAATCGCACAAAAAACAGGTTGCTACTTGACTATTCTGTTAGTAAAATATTGAATAATTAAAAAATAAAGTTAGTCAGCTTCAATAAAAAATAAATGTACACAAACATATATACAAATGTATGATTTATACCTGCACAAAATGTAGCTACTTTGTAAAATGTGTTTTTGAGGGACAAGTGTAACCTGGATTAAAGGTGTGGGTTGTTTTAACCTGGATGGGACGGCTGTGGCTGAGTTGTTAGAGCAGTCGTCCTCCAATGCAAGAGTTGGGGGTTGGAATCCACCAGCAGTCACATGCCTAAGTGTCCATGGGCAAGACACTGAACCCCATGTTTGTGCCCCATTGGTGTATGAATGTGAGCTAAAGCTCTGATTAGTCTCTTTAGAATGATTTGTTCTTTGTAATCTAGTAGAGTGCTGTATGAATGGGTAAATGAGGACATGTAGTGCTTTACACTACTATAAACAATGTAAAGCACTTTGAGTATCAATTAGATAGAAAGGTGCTATATAAGTACAGTACAGTCCATTTACCATTTACCATTACAAGTGTGGATCATTGTAACCTGGGTTAAAAGTGAAGTCTTCGTCTTCAACCATCGACAGAGGCCTCATGTCAGTGACGTTCATGTAAGGATCTTTCAGTCTCTGCTGCTTGCTGTGGTGGTGTGCATGATGTCTGTCCATCATGAAGGCTGTCATTGTTTGTTGTTTTCTGGAATGAGAGAGAGTTTATATGTATTATATCATAATTTACAGTAACTCAAGAAATGCCTTGTTTCACTTGGTTAAACGCACAAGCACACACACACAAATATAAAATACTAATTACACACACTTGAGTAGATGAATAAATTACTGTAATTCCTGTTTAAATGCAATTCATCCTTCCATACAATGCAGTGACTTCAGACTTTGCCAGCAAATTAAAAGTTGAAGCTAAATCATTAAATTATCACCATCTTTGTGTTAGATTTATTTATAAAACACATTTAAACACTGCTTGTATCGTTACATTAAAAATAAAAACACACACATTCTCTGTCACAGCTAAGAAACAAGCAGCTTCAGCTGCCAGAGACACTGGCATCACGTTTTCTCTCTTTGAAACAGAACAAATATGTTTTGAATTACCTGCTGATCTTCCTTCATTCACACCGTGGTGAAGCCCGTCATGTTTACATTTCATCTGCGTGGTTATCTCGTGTCGCGTCGTCACTTTTCAAAGCTTTTTCATCTTTATGAAGCGTCGAACTCCCACACGTTGTAGGACTTATTTACAGTTTTCTCTGCGTCGCGTCGGTCATTTGTAAAATAGACTTTGAAAACAGTCTCTGCTCTGTTTCCTCCTCCCTCCTCGCTCTGTTCAGAAGCGCCACACACGCGCAGGCGCAGCACGCTGACGCTGCAGTTTTTTTTTTTTTTTTCAAACTTTATTCAGTCAGGCTCAGCCAGCTTTGACAAAGCTTTACCGGTGAACAAAACAGCTCCGCGGCGCCGTGAAAGAAGCATAATCGCGCGACACAACGAATCGATGATGAAATTCGTTGCCAACACTTTTAAAAATCGATTTTTATCGATTTTATCGATTCGTTGTTGCACCCCTAATCCACTCGGGTCTGGGAACGTCTTGGGGTCCTCCCGTAGGAGCTGGAAATTGGAAATAGTCACTGGGGAGATCTGGGTTTCTTTCCTGGACCTTCTCCCTCTGTGACCTAACCACAGATAGACAGTAGAAGTTGGTAAGAAAGACTGTAGTGTATTCAGTAACAGCGTGGACCTAGTTTCTCAGAGTATAAAATGTTTATGCAGAAATCATTTAGCAACTACAGTATATGAACAAGTTTCCTCACTCTTGCAGCTTTAAATTGAGTTTATTTATGCAGAGATAGTTATTACAGCAAGTGTCAGCATAATCTACTTGAAAGCAATCTTTAGGTGTGCACCGATACATCGGCCAGCCAATTTCCTTAATTTTGGGAAATCTGCTGAAACTTGTATGAGAAACCGATTTTACTTTTTTTTGTTTTAACAACACTTGTCTGAACTTCATTGATATTTCAGAGGTATTTCAGAGCACTACCTCATGGCCAGTTGACAAGTTTGTATTGTTTCTAGGATATTGTTCAAGGGTATGTTTTTCAATAAAATATTGGAAAATTGAAGGTGCATTATGACTTTATAACACCTGACAGTGTCACTTATACAGGTAGTCCCCGACTTACGAGCGCTCTAACTTACGAGGTTCCGGACTTACGAGCTGGCGAATTTTTGGAAAAAACGCAAAAAATACTGAGTTTTTCTGTGTTTTTTCACCACAGTTCGTTAGCTAAACATGTGGACACACGTTTCCGATCATTTTTATGCACTCATAAGCAGTTTTTCGATGAAAAACGAGTGTTCGTAGTCGCGCTAGCAAAACCGTTCCAACTTACGAGCGAAATTCCGGACTTACGAGACACGTGGCGGCCGTTCCAAATTACGAGATTTCCGTGTTACGAGCACCTCGTTGTAACGGAACTCGCTCGTAAGTCGGGGACTACCTGTAAAACAAAATTGGTATTGGCCAAAATCAAAATTGGCAGATCACTCTTAAGAAATCTGTGATCAGCTGGAAAACTGCAATCAGTGCACCCCCAGTCGTATCAAGTGTTATATCAGCTGCTGCTTTAAAGGTTAGGATTGTTTTTTAACCTTTTTGCCTTAACAGACAGGCTCCCAGTTCATTGGGAAGTGGGGTGGGCAGTTGACAGTTTGCAACAAAAAAGCACCAAGGGTGAAAAAATAGAAAAAACAATAAACAACTTGACATGTCACTACCGTGTGCGTTTGAAACAACAATGCATTATTTCTTCCAGTTTGCTCATTTGAACTTTAAATATTCTAAAAATCCCTGCTCATATGTAAATGGATGTGATTTATTATTATTATTATTTTCAGAAAGTGAATTTGCGCTGGGTAGGGCTGTGCGATATGACGATATATATCGTGGGGACGATAGAAACGTGTCTATCGTGCTACTTTCCTTCTATCGTCTCTATCGTGATAAATAAGAATAAAAAAATAACTGTCGCAAAGAAGCTTCATATTGTGGTTTTGCGAGATGACGGCGCTGCTTTGTTTGACGCACGCGCGGGTTTGCGACACATGCTTTACGTTGTTAAACTCGAGAGCAACAGAGCCGCAGGCGCATGAAGCCGGTGTCTCAACAAGGAGAAAACAGCTGCACAGGCAGCCCAAGAAGAATAACTTTTACCAAAAAGAGGGGGAAGCTCACCTTGTTAGCTTCCATTATTTCGCTCCGCTGAAACTCGGAGACAAAATGGGTCCAGAGGACACGAACCCAGAGTCCAACCGAGTCCGAACTCGGGTCCAGTTAACCAATACAAAACAGACCAGAGACACAACAGAACCGCAATCAAACGCAACGTTTTCTCTTTTCTGTTTCTTGCTTTGTTTACTCAAACTTCAGAGCGGATTTCTTCTTCGTGAGTTTCATTAGCAGCTGTTGTTTTACCGCCACCTGCAGGAAAAATTTGGACCAAAGTAGAAAAGGAGTTGTTTGTTTGTTTGTTAGTTTATTCATTTTATAATATGAAATATAAAAAAAATAAAATGAAAGGTAGCAGATGAAGAATAAATCTTATTAAATCTGCTCCTTATTCATCTAATAACAGTTCAAACAATATTTTCTATAATAACAAAATAAGTAAATAACTCAGTCAATTTTCAATTCACATATATCACACATTAAATTAGATTCATTTATATTTTTTAGCAATTCATTTTTTACCAGTTTCTTAAATACAAGGAATGATTTGGCTTCCTTAACATTTGTCATTAAGTCATTCCATAATCGTACTCCTTGAATTAAGGTAGATCTTAGGTAGATCTAGTTTCTACTTTGGTCCAAATTTCCTTGTTCTTTTTGTTCACATTCTTATAATTGTAACTATCTGTAGTAAAATAATAAAATAAAAAAACTTTGGTCCAAATTTTTCCTGTACACACACACACACACACATCGTGTTGTATATATCGTGATATATATCGTTATCGTGATATAAAAAAGTCCATATCGTGATATAGGATTTTTTCCATATCGCCCAGCCCTAGCGCTGGGTATGAAGGCAGTTCTTCAGTGTGGCTAAGAGTCCATCTGTGTTCAGACTACCAAACGTTCACACTTGTTCTGTCCACCTGTGAACGGATTTACAGTTTAATAACCAGGTTGGACTCAAACGCAGCAGATTGTAGTTATTTTAAACAGTTATCCAACGTGTGGGGGGATTTAATATGTGGAGCTTATTAGGTAGTGTACCGTACTTTCCACCGTACACGTTGCACCGCCGTATAAGCTGCATCTATTATGCGTCACCGCTGACGCCTCGCGTTTGTTATACGCCACCACTGACAACCCGGAAATGTGGGCGGGTGTTTTGCCATAAATCGATTGGTTGCCAAATAGCAGCTGGGAGTGTGCATGGGAGGACTTAATCAAGAATTTAACAAGATTAACACTTAAAAAAAACAATTGTTTGCTCATAATTATAGTAAAGGTGTGTCTGACTTCATTAATAAATGCACTTTGATGGTCAGATCAGCTGCGTTTCACCTGAGCGATGTGGCAAAATGCAGCTGATTTGCTCCAGGAGTACCAGAGCAAGATGGAGGTAGTGTTGTATGGCAAGCCACATGTCTCATTAATAGCCACTTTTGCCTATTAATAGGGGTGTAACGAGATCTCGTAAACTCCCGCGATATCTCTCGTTGAGAGGTAACGTTGTCTCGCGAGTCGCTAATGCTAGCGCTAGCAGAGCCCCTAGCAAGTCAGCGTCACGGACAGCATGGCTTCGCCGGATGAAGTTGCTATAGGAGACGCCCCAACTACTGATGGAGGGTCCCGGCGCTGCCGACGCCTCGACATTGATGGAGGGTCCCGACGCTGCCCCGTATGTAAAGACACACTTGTGTAAACACCGGTGTGACCGGCGTTGCCAGATAGTCCCACCCACCCAAAGCACTCTTTACCCGCAAAAGTCAGAAGGAAAATCACGGTGAACCGCCCAATCTGGCAACACTGGTGAGTGACGGCTGCAGATTCAGTGCTGATGCGGATATTTATGTTCAATTTTTGGAAAGTCCTGCGTGAATATCTATTTTTTTTAAACAAAGTTGAACGTTCTAAGGTCTAAGGAGATTCAATCAGTAAAATGAAGACATCAGTTGAGTTTGTAATACATGTTAAAACAGAATAAAAGCCTTTTTGCGGCATAAAACCGATCTTTGAAGTTTTCTTGAACTAATATTAAAGTCTCGTTCTCGCAAACTCTGTAATTTGTCTCGTCTCGAGAGTTTTGTGTATCGTTACACCCCTACCTATTAATGAGACATTTGGATTGCCATATAGTGGAGGGCCCTCTGGTGGCTGAAAATGGTAGTGTTCAATATCGTCTGTCAAAAATAAATGAAATCATCAGATCTCAGCCAAAAATTGAGTTAAAAATATGAAGAAACAAAAAAACGTAAATAAGTTGCTTTGCTGTATTAAGTCCAGGTGTGTTAATTTGTGCAAAATAACTGCAACAGTGAAAAATTCGGTACGGTATGTACAAACGATGAGCAAACGTGTTTTTCTTTTCCTACGTTAATCGGGTCATACAAACCAGTTTTGGCAGCCTTCTCAGAAAAAATCTTGTTGATGGTTGGAAATAGTTTTTTTTTTTATCAGTTAACAGATTTTGATGCTACATGTTCAAAGTTGTTAAAATGCTTATTTCAGAGTTGCACCAAAAAAACATTTAAAGAAATCAAAAAAAATTAAAACTGAACAAAATAATAACAGTTCATGCCAAAAACAATTAACCTCTGAGGTTTCTGAAAGCACTGAAGTAGTTCACACAGTTGAGTAAAATCAAGCTGGACTTTCGTTTGTTACCAGTTGTGTGACGTTTGGAAATATTGTCCAGTTGTACCGACACATTGTTTTATCTGCGGGTGAAGTTTTAATCTTCCTCGCTTCAGTCGAGCACAACCAACGCTGGATCTGAACAAGTCTGTGTGGTTTCAGGGTCTGGACGTAGATTCTCTGGTCATCGAACACATCCAGGTCAACAAGGCCCCCAAGATGAGGAGGCGCACGTACCGCGCCCACGGTCGCATCAACCCATACATGAGCTCGCCGTGCCACATCGAGATGATCCTGACCGAGAAGGAGCAGATCGTCCCCAAACCAGAGGAGGAGGTGGCCCAGAAGAAGAAGGTACAGTACAGAAGACGGGTTGTACAGATGTGTGCTCAGATGTTCAGCACAACGCCTGTCTGTAGATCTGAGCACACAGACTTTCTCCAGAAACTGGTTGTGATGATGACATCTTAGGACACCTTTGGATTCTCCATGAAAACAAACTGTTGACTCTGAGTGACCGAGCTGCGGAGCTGAGCTCACCTTCCACCCCGGCTGCTGTGGTAACCCCGTGTTTCTGTCTGCAGGTTTCACAGAAGAAGCTGAAGAAGCAGAAGATGATGGCACGCGAGTAAATTCTAATAAAATGACAACTTCATCACGTCGGACTCCGGCTTGTTTTATTCTTTATCCTGTTTAAGAGTTCAGTGTGTACGCTGACTCAGCTCAAACACAAACTACTGTACATTGTAAAATGTGTAAGAGCTGTCGGGAGCTTTTTAGTTGCAAAACGCTAACTCCTTTAAAACTTTGAGTAACAGCACTGTTACCTGCAGGATTTAGTCTGCCACATCTGTTCCCCAACTTCTCAGCTTTTCCTTAAAATTAAAATAAATCTACACAAGTCTACACATTGATATGTGAAATGCAGTCAAAATATTCACTTGGGTTCACGTTGTTAAGGATGTAAGGTGTTTGTGGCAAGATGTTGCCATTTGAAAAGTCCAGCTGATGGTGTCAGACACCTTGAAGGAGAAGCCAGGTAACAAGTTTACTGGAAAGTAAAACTTAAAATCAGTGGTGGGGAAGTGGACAGGAAAACCACGGGAGAAGATGGATGTTGGGAAAGGACAAAAGTTGTGAAGTGGAGAGACATTGTGGCACTAAAGTAAGGAACCTGTGAATGATTTAGTTTCAATAATTACATGCAGGTTGACAACATTTACTGAACATGTTTGTTTTGGTGTCACCATTACTTGGCCTCAGTAATTAATGTGGAGGCTGCTGTCGGGTCATTTTCTGTTGCCTGTCACTAAATCAAAACTAAAAAGCCCCAATTTCACTGTTGGTTATCAAAAGTTAATATATTTAAACATGCAGTTCAGTGTCACACTTTTTTGGCACAATGGCATGTTTTGTTACAAATAAAACTAAAAAATTAACAATAAAAGTAAAGTGCACTCCCAAAGTCACTGTCATAAATTTTTCACATTAAAGTCTTGGCGTAGGACTGAGTGGGTCTGTGTACATTCAGGCAGTTCGTTTTTTGATTTGAAACAAAAAATGAAAAAACCACTTGTTTTTTCGTTTTTCGTTTATTGAACCAAAACAAAAAAACGGATTACAAACCGTTATCTGATTTCCGATTTTGTGCACAAAACGAAAATGGAAAAAACGGATAACGACGGGTCAGTTTCGATTTTGTAATTTCTGTTATTGACAGCGGATATGACCCGGAAGTTCTCTCTGCCCCGCAAATGTGACGTGTCGAAGCATTTGTGTGCACATTTAAGAGTGTAGAATTCATTTGAGCATATTTACACAGAACAAACTTTGTATTGTTTAAAAAAACTCTTAACGTTGCAGGAAAAACCGGTATACTACGGAAACTATTGCTATGAACGGCGGTTCCTTTAAAAGGAATGTGGACCTTCTGAAATAAGCATGTCACGATAGCTCAACTAGTAACGCATCGGTTCGCCACTCCAAAGGTTACAGGTTCGATTCCCACATGGGGCAATATTTTTTTTTTAGATTATTTATTCATTCCAGATTTAAAAAACACAAGTAAACTATTTACAAAACAACAATAAAAACTTTCAATTATATAATCATTCCTCTTTCTTATTTTGCTTAATGGTTTTTAACTCATCCCTGAAATTCTGACACTGAATCACAAAGGGACAGACAGAGCGCAGGCTGCCGCGTCGGCTCGAACAGCTGATTCCACGGAGCTTGAACGTGAAATATACAACGGAAAATTACTTTTACCACTGCAGCACACACTGGACATCCTTATATTTAAGGCTGATTTCAAAATTCAATTAAATTGAGTGTACTGTCTGCTCCATTGTCGTAATGTTGAGCCATTTTAAACAACAATGCTGCAGATAATACATGTTTTTATTGTGTTTATTCTGTGACACAGTTCACACTTGAACTTGTGATTCAGTGTCAGAATTTCAGGGATGAGTTAAAAACCATTAAGCAAAATAAGAAAGAGGAATGATTATATAATTGAAAGTTTTTATTGTTGTTTTGTAAATAGTTTTCTTGTGTTTTTTAATCTGGAATGAATAAATAATCTAAAAAAAAAAACTATTGACCCAAGTGGGAGTCGAACCTGTGAGGTTTGGAGTGGCGAACCGATGCGTTACCAGTTGAGCTATCGTGACATGCTTATTGCAGAAGGTCCACATTCCTTTTAAAGGAACCGCCTTCATAGCAAAAGGTTTTGCGTTACCTCATTCAACCTTTATTTAGTCAGGTAAATCTTTTGAACCTCATGGGCTCATTTACGAAAGCGACCTGCTAAAACTAAAGAACAATGAACAGCAGTGTCGCAATAGTTTTGCGTGGGCACGCAAGATTTTTTTTTCCCCACGTCCCCTGGGGGGCTCCGTAGTATACCGGTTTTTCCTGCAACGTTAAGAGTTTTTTTAAACAATACAAAGTTTGTTCTTTGTAAATATGCTCAAATGCATTCTACACTCTTAAATGTGCACACAAATGCTTCGACACGTCACATTTGCGGGGCAGAGAGAACTTCCGGGTCATATCCGCTGTCAATAAAAGAAATTACAAAATCGAAACTGACCCGTCGTTATCCGTTTTTTCCATTTTCGTTTTGTGCACAAAATCGGAAATCGGATAACGGATTGTAATCCATTTTTTTGTTTTGGTTCAATAAACGAAAAACGAAAAAACAAGTGGTTTTTTTCATTTTTTCATTTTTTGTTTCAAATGAAAAAACGAACTGCCTGAATGTACACGGACCTCAGATACACTAACATGAGACATTTTACAAAAGAACAACGTAAGGACTCACGTTTAACTAAAAAAAAGTAATGAACATTTGTAAAACTTAGAACTGCAAGTTTTTCTACCTCCGAACTAAAGCAAAAGAGAAAAACTAAAACTAAAATTTAAGATAATTTGGATTCTTACAGACCAAAAAATAAAATTTAAAAAAGCTTTAATGAAAATAATAAAGCCAGACATGACATAAGGTTGTATAAAAATATGTATTATTATTATTATTATTATATATATTTTTTTTTTTTTCTTCTTTCGGCTTTATTCCCTGCGTTAGGGGTCGCCACAGCGAACTGGTCGCATGAAGATTTGGCAGTTGTTTTTACGCCGGATGCCCTTCCTGACACAACCACAGACCACCGAGCAACCACAGCCCTCTGTGTGGAGCAGAGAGCTGATATCTAGGGTTCCCGGGGGAGCAGATGGTGTGGGTTAAGGGCCTTGCTCAAGGGCCCAGAGTGGGGCAGATGAGGGTGGAGACAAGTGTGACCGCTTCACTTATCCCACCCACATCTTTGATGTTGTCGGTACCGGGGCTTGAACCGGCGACCTTCCGATCACAAGCGCACCTTCTTAACCTCTGCGCCACCACTCCCATGTATTATTACATTACATTATGTATTATTATTATTAATAATAATTATAAAATACACCTACTATACATACAGTACATTACATACAGTATATGTGTGTGTGCCTTGTGTGTGTGTGCCTTCTGTCAGGCCTTTAAAAGCTTTGTTTTCATACGTTGCCATTTGAATTGAGAAAGCCTCTCGGATGAGAAGCGTAACGTCTTCTTGTTACAAATAAAGTCCAGTTGTTTCTGTATTGAACGCCTTTTTTTGATTTTATCATGTCCTGGATGACTGAGAATCTTCACCAGCATACACCAGTGGTGTAGTCTACGTGATACTCGAGTATATGGAGTATACCCACTAGAAAAACTTAAGAATTTCAGTATACCCACTTAAAAGTGCCCAATGGTACATGACATACCATTAGGTACATGTCATTGATACGTTAAACGACAGTTAAACACTTCTGTAACAATCTATTGGTGCAGTGCTTTTCTTTGATACTGTTTTATAAATTATATANCCTAATCTCTAAACAGTTCCAATGTTTTAAATTGAGGTCCTGTGCAAAATGAACAATTAATATATTACCTGTTGTAGATAAATCTTTGAACGACTTCAGAATATAGACATTGGATTGTAGCCATCCTGAAACAACTCAAATTGCTAATATTTCATGTAGGCTTATGGAAACACCTTTTAATATGTGTTACGTTTATCAGCAATTGTTAATTCCGGGGCTTTTTTAACGTGATAATTGCATTTTGGCAACATAGAACAATATGCAGTAGCAGGTATGTTTATGTCTTTCATGCAAGCCGAGGTTATTACAGCTGGAATATACTCGTTTTTTCTACTTGCCACAATTTTTGTGGAAAGCATCATTGTCAGTGATAAAGAAATGTACCAAGCAGTGTCCAAATAAAACTTTGATATTTAACATTAATGCAAGATGGCAGCAATTTATTTTGGTTTTGGTCCGTCTCTAACTAGACCTCAATAAAAGCTCATCAGTCCAGTCAGAAATAAGCTCCATTTCTTCAAACTAAGGTTGACAAAACAGCTACAACAGGCAAAGCATTACAGTAATTGTTCATAAAGCGACTGGGCTGCAACTACTACTAGTTGGTGATCAGCATTTGCAAGGGAGTGAACGTCTCAAAACATCCAAAGCGCTTTACAGTACCAGCCATCCACCCATTCATCCACCCATTCATACACACATTCATACACCGGTAGCGGTAGTCTGCCATGCAAGGCGCCAGCCAGTCCTAGCAGGAGCAACTTGGGGTTAAGTGTCTTGCCCATGGACGCAACGATACATGGTGTCGGAACTCAGGATTCGAACCTCCAACCTTTGGATCGGGGGACGACTGCTATTACCACTACGCCATGGCCGCCCCGAGGGGTATGAGGGGTATGAGGGGTTTCAAAGGTTTGTCACATAAGTGCATGATCTTGTCACTTGACTTTTGAATATGGTCAGAAAATATATTTGACACATTTGCTCTCAAAATAGTAACAGAGTTTTTGTGAGCATCTTCATTTCTTCTCAGGAACACTAGAGCTTTATTTCGGACACCTGCAGGAGAGATCTCCTTTGACAGAAAACATGTCCCTGTCTAAAAATCACACAAATAACAAAAACTAATTATTGAGGAAGTGATGCATGCTCAATAATCCAGGAAGAAGAAAATTTTAAATGAATATACTTATACGTATTATATACAGTAGTCCCTCGCTACTTCACAGTTCGTTTTTCGCAGACTCGCTCTATCGCGGTTTTTCAAAGTAAGATTGGACATGACATATAATGGCTGATGGATGGATGAGCCACATGATCGGCATGGAACTGTTCATTTAAAATAAATTATTTTGAAATGATTTAGCACCTGTGTGCAGCCCACAGCTGTGGGAGAATCTCCCTCCTGCAGCTGAGCAGCTGATCTCCGTGCAAAGCAGAGAAGTGGGCGTGGCCAAGAGTGCAGCCGGAGGCAGAGAGCTGAAATCATGACATTCATTCAACCTTACAGGTTAATCCCATTGAGCCTCGGGACTCATTTACAAGAGAGATCTGGTTTTAACAAAGAGTGATGACAACAGTGGACAACAACGACAACAATAGACGCATAAAATGATGCGTAGAAATTCAGAATAACAAGTGAAAATAAAATGGTATTAAAAAAATAAAATGTAACCCAAAAAAACCCCAGCTAGGTTGTAAGGACATTCTGTACTCTTTTAGAGTGTTCAGAGTTTAGAAATGTTGTTTAGAATATTGCAAGAGTATGGGAAGTACTACTTCACAGTTTTTCACTTACCGCAGGGCTTCAGGGTATCACCTGCGATAAACGAGGGACTACTGTCCTTATAAATAACATAAGATAAGATAGAAATAAGATTAGATAGAACTTTATTGATCCTGCAGGAAATTGTTGAGCCAGAGTTTCAATACAAAGGAATAAACACACACAAGATATAAATAATAAAATTTAAAAATGAAAATAACATAGAATATAAAAATACAAGCAATTAAGTTTTAAACTGGTCAGGTACAGACATGTGTGAAATGTCTAATGTGTGAAATAGCTACTATATTTATAAGACTGCGTTTATTGCAGCTCCTTGGACTGATCGTCTTTTGTGTGAAAGGCGAAACGGTTCAACATAAAGACTCCGTCAAGAGGACCTGACTTAACTTTGTTAGGTAATGAGGATCTGGTTTCAAATAAAGGCAGTACGATGGCTCAGTTGGTAAAGCTGTTGCCTCTCAGCGAGAAGGTCGCCGGTTCAAATCCCGGCCCGGAGCCTTTCTGGGTGGAGCTTACATGTTCTCTCCGTGCAAGTGTGGATTTTCTCTGGGTACTCCGGTTTCCTCAGACCAAAAACATGCATGTTAGGCTGATTGGTAACTAAATTGTCCCAGGTGTGAGTGAGAGAATGGTTGTTTGTCTCGTTTGTGTCTTTGTGGTCCTGTTGTGGACTTGTGACCTTCCCAGGGTGTCCCCTGCCTCTCTGGACTGCTGGATGGATGGATAGTTTCAAATAGGCCTGGTTTTATTTATCAAGTGTACTCCAGTAGATCAAATTACAAATATGTTCCATGGTCAGCACAAAGAAGACTGAGGTTGACAAGAAATACAGTGCACAACCTAGGATATATTTATTTCAAAAACTGGCTGCACAAAACACGACAGCACACTTTGCTGGTCACTTGACTACCAACACAGAATTCATTGAAACTACAACCATAACGTTTGCTGTCTTCTTGCTGTTTTCATTAGCCAACAATTTCTACGTTTACTACCGTATTTTCTGCCATACACGTCGCTCCGCCCTATAAGTTGCATCAGTCCAACTATGTCTAAAAAAGTGGAAAAATCCATGAATATGTCGCTTCGCAGTATACATTGTATCTATTATGTGTCACCACTGATGCGTCGCATTTGTTACGCGTCACCGCTGACAACCCGGAAATGTGGGCTAGTGTTGTGCCAAAAATCGATGGGCTGCCAAATGGCGGCCGCAGGAGCATGCACAGGAGGACATTAACAAGAATTTAACAAGATTAAAGCCCCCGGCAGAGCTCAGCGTAAGGGCAGTACGCCGCACTGCGCCGTACGTACGCCGAGGCACAAGCGTAGCCCCGCAGGGCACGAACGCGCAAAGCTCAAATTTTACGACCGCGTCCGCAATGTGAGTTGTCTCACAATAAACTTCCCCGGCACCTGACTGTTTTGTATGTTTCACAAATGAATTAAATTCCCCTTCTTCATCGCTGATCTGGACTTTTCTTTTCTTTTTTTGCCAAAAGTCAAGTAATCGCTTCCTCCTCCGTTAACTCCATGACTGAAATGAATGAATTTGTCACGAGCGAATAATAACTCATGTCCTACCTGGCTGCGCGACGTTCTAAATATTTCCTGGTGGGCTGTGGGCTGCAGGACCAAGGCTCCCTGTTTTTATTTTTTAGAACTTTTTATTAACATATAAAGTTTAGAAACACCGCAGCGGCTGCAGCCAGCCAGCTCATGCCTTTTTTTTGGTCTCCCACTCGACCTGTCAATCAATTCAGTAGGCGTGTCAGCAAATGACCAATCAGCGACCTCAGTTTGTCCCGTAGGTAGACGCTCTGCACGCAGCTGCTCAAATTACAACAAGAATTTGGAGCGAAAACGCGAGCATTTAACGCGAGAACGAAAGCAGAGCTGTGCCAGTGAACGCGTGTGCACAGAATACGCGCGTAGAGTGGCGTACAGGTCATACGCAGAGCTCTGCCGGAGCCTTAACACTTAAAAACAATTAGGTATTTGTCTGCTTAAAATTATAGTAAAGGTGTGTCTCAGTCTAATGTTTCCTTAATAAAAGACTTTAACGGTCAAATCAGCTGCATTTGTCTTTTATCCAAAGGACTTCATCAGTTTGAGGAGTCACAACAAACTCAGTCCCACAAGCAGCCCTCACATAGTGGGCCAGCCATCTTTTTTTTCTGCTTTCGGCTGCTCCCTTCTTCAGGGGTTGCCACTGTAGTAGACCAGACCCTGGTCTCTGAAACTGTCCCAGTGATATACCTTTTCACTGAATCTCTGAAAACTGTAGTGAAACACATTTTCTTCTTTGAGGCCTTCAAGGGAAGAGTGGACACTGTTTTATTACATTAATTTGAATCATGATACAAATTTAAATCAATAAGAGACTTCTTTTAATTTGTGTTAATTCAAATATGTCAAATGAATAACCTTGTATTAATTGAGCATTATTATGTTCAATGTTTGATATCCAAAGGCTCTGTTTAATTCAAACTGGAATTAGCAGCTGAACATCCTCTTACTACAGTGACACTGTTTATCTAATTTAGTTTGAATTCAGGACACTAATCACTTCAATAAGAGACTCTTTATTTTTGTCCTAATTAATAATCAGAAGAATAATCTCCTGTTATGTTATCATCATCAGTTTCAATATTGTTGATAATTGAATGACGTTGTTTTAATCAAAGTGACAGGTCAACCGTGTTTGTTTAAAGTGTTAAGACAGTTTTTTAATCAGTTTTATAATAAAAAGCTGATGCCTAAAACTAACACTTTATCCTTCCCTTTTGACATGAACTAACCTCTTGACCTCTTCCTTTGAATCTCCTGATGTCACTCTCACTCCCCCTTCCTGGACCACTGGCCAATCGGGAAGGAGTACGTTTCTAGGTCAAACAAGTTCCACTTCCTGCTTCTTCCTCAGTCGGCTGGAGAAGTTGAAATGCAATGTTTCTCCTGAGAGCTGTTTGGACATTAGTCAAAGACTCGTCCATCAGCTAGGGTTGACAGTCTGTCGCGGTTACAACCCGAACCAAACGTACAGCTCCACTTTTGAATGAATTTTCCTCTCAAGGAATAATATTGATGATAATGATAATACAGTATACAGTATGTGGTAAAAACCTAGGATGTTTGGGAGCATAGCTCACAGTCACAGCTGCACACAAACAAAGAGTAAAATGAATACAGTATTCTGACGACAAGTGTGATTATCTTCAAAGACAGCTAAAGTCAAACCACTCACGGCTCTAAAACACATGTTTAAGCACACTTGACAGTGCACACACTCAGAAGAGTGCTCGTCAGCAGCCTCCATGTCCCGAGGACAGGCTTTAGCAGCGGCATGAATTTTGTTTGGCGATTTGACAAGTTCTTTCAGCAACGGATGCTCACTCCAGGGATATTATTAAACACAAACAGGCACGTGAGCACAAGCACATTCACTTCCTACAAAATAAGGGAAAACCATGAAGGCAGAATGGTCACACAATTTGTCGTGCACAAAACACGGCGTGAGAATCTGGAGTTCAGATGATGGCTACTGAAAATAGAAAGGGTCTCTGGCAAGATGAAGGTTTAACAAAGCTCAGTAGATTACTGAGGTCAAGCTTTAGAACTGCTCCGAACTATAATCTACATTAAGTACAAAGGATTACTGTTGCAATAATCTGGTGTTATTAATACTAACAAGCTATTGAAACATAAAATAATAGTAAAGAGTAGAGACTTTAAACTTAAAATAATAATTGTAATAGCAAACTGTTCCCTATTCAGATATCCACCTAAAAATGAGAATGCATTAATGTTGAGTCATATTTATGTCCATCTGACAAATTTTAGACCTTTATTTATTTATTCTTTATCTCTAAATTGCCTGTAAGATGGTTTAGATTTGGGGTCTCCAAATGATGGAGCACAATCCAGAGTTAAACATAAATGAAGTCTTTCCTGTATCCAGGTTGGTTGTTAACTTTAATAGAATGAAATAATCATGCATATAAACATGAATTATAATACACTGTGTATTAAAGGTATTGTGACATGATGTTGGAAATTTGCATATTTGTCAGAACATATATATCTTATATCATTCAGCTCTGTTCGTTTTTTCAAAATAAATTATAAATATATTAAAATTTCATTCCAAGTTATGGTAATTTTTTCTCTGGGACACGCCCCTAAAGATCTGCGCATTTCCGCAAAACGTCATCAGTGACGTGACAACGGGCAGAAGGCAGAGCCTTGCCCGTTTGTCTGGTGTTTTTTAACTGCTTGCCATACTCATTCATTTCCTGAAGGATCGCCTCTTTTATTTGTGTAACTTGAAAAATGCCGTCACGTTGTAGCGCATTTGGGTGTTCTAATATCAGCAGTGAACAAGTGAGCCTTCACAAATTTCCAAAAGATGAGAAACTTCGACAAGAATGGACCAGACAAGGACCGGTGGGTTCCTACTAAGGAGTCGTATGTCTGCAGCGACCATTTTACTGCCGATTGTTTTCAGGAAAGACCTGGTATAAAAGAATCTTTAGGATTACCAGTAAGATTCAGAAGACTTTTAAAACCGGATGCTATTCCTACTATTTTTAAAAGAAAATCTACAGAAGAAAGTCCCACAGCTACCACGTCAAAACAACGCAGGGAAGCTACCATCGGAAGACTGTCCAGGAGATGAGTAAGTCTTTGTGTAAACATAATCGGAGGTGTGTAGTGTTTTAGATTATAAACTATATATTTTACGTGAGTTCATGTTGTTTTACTTTATACACTGTGAGTGTATAAAGCCAATTATCACGGCAGATTCTTTATGTTCGCTGCTAACAAGCTAGCCGAATCAGT
>JBBPBX010026279.1:12486-38228 GCA_038048925.1 Garcialebias charrua | reverse complement strand
TTGTACATGTTGAATGTTCCTGTTTTAAACGGGAAACATTTTGAGAATATTGTACACACAGCACCCTTTCATTTGATTTTCACGTATAATCAAATGTTGATGGCAGAACAGTTACACAGAATTAATAGAGACTTGTCTGTTTTTGATAAGCCTTGACACTTTTATCATCAATTCTGTGCAAAACTAGCTCTCTGTCCCGGTGTTTTTAAACTGCAAGTTTGAAATAACACACAGGAGGCATCTTTTGTCTTGGTTTTTCACAAAAAATCACACAAAATTAGCCAACCTTGATGACCTTGTCACAGGTCGACAAATTAATAGGAATCACTGATTTTTTATTTAATTTCACATCCTGGCATCACATGGTGAGAATACACACTGTGAAATGAGACCCACGTTATTTGATTTTTCACAGAACATCAGTACAAAGATGGACGTTCAAACAGGTGAACCACCTGAGGAGGCCTCTTGTTCTGTGTATCCTAGATGGATGGATGGGGGCCTTGGGTTTCCTGCCCGTGCTTCCCGCAAAGTGGGGGAATCTGCCTCATCGTATGCTAATTACTTAGCTGCTAGGAACGTCCGTCAGGATAAGTGGGAAAATCCCCTGTCATTCTACGACAGGCTAATCTCGGTCTACTCCGGGGGCAAAACTGTCCCTGGATTAGAGGAAAATATGGAGTTTAAACGTCTTTTCATTATGAATCTTATGCCTTTTCAAATGAAATGTGTTCATTTCAAGGTTGATTGCAAAAAAGATTCCATGGAAGTGATAAGACAATATGCTGCGACAGTTTTTGAGGCCGAAATACAACCTAGGATACCATCAGAGGTTTGTACAGGTCAAAAGGTCACATCCCACTCGCAGACATTAGAAGAGGTTCCCTCTCCTTCAAAGTGCGAGAGGACACAGGTTTTTCATGATAACAAACAACAGATCAGTTCCAGCTGGAACAGTGACTCTGATCGGTTCACGGGGTGTTCTTCTGCCCCCGCCCCTCAGGTTGAAAACCCTGAGATGAGCAGAGAACCACACAAGGTAGGTGTTCGCTCTCTAGATGAACCAAGATGGTTCAGATCGAACCAAAAGAGTTCTCACCTAGGTCTCACAGTGGGTGAACTTCGAGAGAAGTTGATGTCTGGGAACCGTGACCCTTTGAAAAATGGTCTGTCCCGACATGTACCCCCGAGAAGCGGCCCTCCTGCCCCTGCCCCTCGGACTGCACAGTTCGAGACATGCAATGAGTCACACATGCTCCAGATTATGGAAACGGCGCCTCCGCGCGAGGACGTGACTGAGATTGTGAGTTGTTTGTCAAATGATTTGAATGTTACAGTGGTTGACCAAGCTGACACAACGTGTGACGTTGTCCTTGATGATAACACAAACAACGTTGTTCAACCTGAAGCGACGCACAGCACTGCCTTTTGCAACAACTCAGTGCACACAGTTGACAACAACAACGTCAACACTGACATAAATGCTGACAGCAAACAAATTGCTGATGGTCAGCGTCCTAGAAATCAAGATGCTGACAGCAAACAAATTGCTGAAAATCCACATCCTGAAGGTCATGAGGCAGACAGCCATCATGATGCTGACAGCGACGACGATTACACAGACAGAGTCACACGTACACAGAAACGTGTGGAAAAACCTGAACGGTTTCTGTGTAACTTTATAAAAAGGGGGATAGCTAAGAGAGCTTACCTGCCACTCACATTGGAAGGGGTCCTCGCGCAAGAAGCGCTCCTGGTTAGCGGCTCAGACGTGTCTACCATGTCAGCCGAACTGTTTGAGGAGCTAAGGACCGCCGCTAACGATGTTGACAGGCAAATACCCTTTGTGAAATACACTTATGGTGAGCAACAGGGCCTCGCAAAGACGAGAACAACCCTAATAGCCATGGTTCACATGCAGATTGGCGAGATGTCACTATACCACCCGGTATATGTGTCTGAACTTGACTCACTCCGGGCTCCATTTGTGGTTGGCCAAGATTTTATAAATCGCTTTGAAGCGATTATAAATTATGGCAATCAGACAATGTGGGCCACAGTGAGCAGTCCACTGCCATTCGTGGTACCTCCCCAAGGTCAGGACACTGACTGTCTAACAGCAGGTACCGCTGAGGTAAAAAAGGATTCCCCAACCGAGACCACAAACCCGGTAAGTGATCCTTCATGTACAGGTGAGACAGAGGAGACTCAACAATTGGACCAGACTCTGGCCCAACACGAGAACCTCCTCTGCGAGCTGACACCTTCGGCACTCACTGAGCACTACCTACCACCGGTAGAAGAAGGTGTGGAGATCCAAGAGTCCCACACCGATGACGCTGTACTGTCCTGTGGGACAGGTAATTCGGCAAACAGCCAAGCTTTCAGTGAAGTCTTGGTTCAAGGACATCTGAGCCCACAAGGTGACAGTCTACTACATGCTGACAGTCACTTGGACTTCATTGTTACAGATTTTGAGGATCCCTCCTCAAACAAAAGGGGGGTGAACTCACACTTCCTACCACAGGTAGAGGACGGTGTAGAGATCCAAGGATCACACACCGAGAACGCTGTGCTGTCCTCTGGGACAGGTAATTCAGTTATCATCCAAGCTTTCAATGAAACCTTGGTTCAAGAGCATTTGAATCTAGAACTACTCAGAGATGACATAGTTCTTACAGACTCAAAGAGCACCTCTTCATTCATGAAGTGGGAAGACATACATCACAACGACAGAGACACGCCTGCGACGGCGCCGACAGTTGTGACACACCTGCATTACGCAGAAAGAGGTAAACGTACAGAGATACGTTGGCCGAGACCTATAAGGTTCCTGTACAAGGTTCCCCATAAACTGCGCGAACAGCTTAAACTAAACAATGGCATCCTAACTCGTGCCCATGGACGGACGTCCACACCCGTGTGCATGGTCCCTCATGACCACAGGGGGGTGATGTTAGGTCATGCCCATGTCAAGGACAAAGATTTCAATAACCCCACAAACGACAAAGATCTCGCAAACTCACAGACTTCATGGGAAAATAAGGTCGTCCAAGCACAGGATAGTAAATAAACTAAACAGTTTAAACTATACTAGTTGCGAAAAGAAACCGTTCCAACTAGAACTTAGAAACGCTAAGCATAAAACCCACAACAAAAACTAACCTTAACAACCGTTTAAATCTGCAGGATTTAATTGACATCGGTTATAAAGCTAAGAACTGTTTTTCTTGTGTGTGACACGTTGGAATCTGACGACCAGAGTGAGTTTGACGTAGTGAAACGTTGTTTTTAGTTGCTTGATTGCTACTTTTGTTGTTATTGAAGTTGTTATTGTTTTCTGAACACTCCCAGCCAAACTAGTTTTGATTGTTGATAAGTTGAAGACTTAAATGGATTTAACTATGCCAACATGCTGTTCATTTTGTTAAAGATCTCAATCTTTGAAAAGTCATTGTAGATCAATACTACTTAAGGTACTATAATCTACACTGACCTCCCAATCATTTAGGTAGAACCGTTTCGATCGTTTCTATTCTAGATCTATTCATTTTGATGAGTCTCGCCATAGACTTCAAAATTTATAGGGAATACCAAATCTTGCGTCGTTCGTCTAAAAGACAACAGACATTTAGACCAAACTAGTTTTCATTTTTTATTTTAGTTTAACCTAAACTAAATAATGAATGGAGGAATAGTTTGAATGAAGAGGCCTTCGTTACAGAAGCCCTCCACATTTCTATAGGTATAGATCCCTATTTCTGATTTTTACAGCATTGATCCACCCCTTAATTGGTAATTTTAGCTGATCTAATCCATGATAGCTTACATACCAGGTGCATATAGGTAAGGCTTAATGTAGAATCCCTATCATAAGCCCACCTAAAACCACATAATTGCATGACACATTGAACCAGGGTGGCACCGACTGGAAGCCATCCAGCCTGCAACCTTCGATGTGGGGACCTGCTGATCCAACGTTGGTCTTCAACCTTCATCAGTACAAATGGATCCTGCAGACAGACAAAAGACTGCATTTACTACAGGTGATGGCTTGTACCAATTTAAGGTCATGCCCATGGGACTCAAAAACGCACCTCCAACCTTTCAAAGGCTCATGGAGCTGGTTCTGCGAGGTCTACACTGGACAACTTGTGTCATTTACTTGGATGACATCATTTGCATGGGAAAAACATTTGAAGAACATCTAGACAATCTCACAGACATTCTCACTCGCTTCAGACAAGCAGGGTTAAAGTTAAACCCTAAGAAATGTGACTTTTGCAAACCGGCTGTGAAGTACATGGGACACATTGTGTCACGAGAGGGACTGACGGTGGACCCAATTAACAGTGAACGCATTAGTGACTGGCCTGTTCCACGTTCGCCGACAGAGGTACGTGCCTTTTTGGGACTGTGCTCATATTACAGACGTTTTGTGCATCAATATGCCTTCATTGCTCAGCCTCTACATAGACTTACCCAAAAACAAGTTGTGTTTGAATGGACAGATGACTGTAGCACAGCTTTTCAAACACTTAAGAAGGCACTGACTTCTCCTCCAATAATGGCATTTCCAAACTTTGATGAACCATTCATTCTGAGCACAGATGCATCTAATTTGGCAGTTGGTGCAGTACTATCACAGATACAACAGGGACAAGAAAGGGTGGTGGCATTTGCAAGTCATGTACTGTCAAAAACAGAGAGGAAATGGTCTACCTATGACAAAGAACTGTATGCTATTGTGTGGTCAGTCAGACACTTTAGACATTACCTGAGTTGCAATCCTTTCACCATTATTACTGATCATCGTCCTTTGCTTAGTTTAAGGAAAATGGACATTACGCATGACCCTACAGGACGCAGGGGTCGTTGGGCGTTGGAGCTCGATCCGTATCAATGGACAATCACTCACAAAGAGGGTAAGAAACACACAAATGCAGATGCCATGTCACGGATACCATTGGGACAGGACTCTATTGAGATGACAAGTACGACGCTACCTGAAGCTCACTCTTCGCCTAGTGATACAGGACAATCTGTCTCACTGTCTGAGGCGAGGGGTAATGATGAGGGGTCATGCTCGACCCCTGAACATTTAGAGAGGACCGATATGGTACCAAAAGTTTGTTGTGTGGACACTGATAGGACACATGTGAATGTGGGGTTTGACACATTACAACAGACATTATCTGCCCATAACGTGGACATTGTAAATGCACAACTTGCTGATCCTGTTCTCGGGGAAGTGCATAATTGGGTTAAAAACAAGAAACGTCCCTACCTCAGACAGGTAAAAGGTAAAATGCAGAGGAAACTATGGTGGCAGTTTCATAACTTGTTGCTATGTAATAACTTGTTGTGTCGAAAAGGTCAAACACCGCCTGGCAAACCTGAGGTTTATCAAGTGTTAATTCCAGTGGCACTGGTTACAGAGACAATGCAATTTTTTCATGGTAATCCATGTTCTGGTCATTACAGTGCTGAACGAACATTTAAGAAAGCATTGACAGTGTGTTATTGGCCAGGAATGAGATCTGATATTGAGCAGTTCTGTAACTTGTGTAAGACATGTGAAGTTTTTAGGAGGGTTGTACCAAAGCACAGAGCTCCTTTACAATCTATTCAGACTGAAAGACCATTTCAGTTGGTCTGTACGGACATTACCGAACTGCCAGTCACGTCTGTGGGAAACAGATATGTGCTTGTGGTACAGGACCATTTCACCAAGTATGTGAATGCATATGCTATGGTTGATCAAAGGGCTGCCACGGTAGCACAGTTACTCTGTGAAAGGTATATCCCTGAACATGGTGTCCCTGAGGAACTGTTGTCGGATCAGGGACGACAATATGAGTCAGAAATTATACAAAACATTTGTCAGAAACTACAGATGACAAAGAAAAGGACCTCCCCATATCACCCAAGAGGGAATGGTATGGTGGAAAGATTTAACAGGACTTTGAAAGAACAGTTGGCTCGACTCATCCAGGACTATGGGGGTGAGTGGGACCACTACCTTCCTGCTGTGGTGCTTTCATTCAACTCTACGCCACACTCGAGCACAGGGTATTCTCCTTACTTCCTTGTGCATGGCAGAGAGCCCAGACTACCGGCTACTGTTCATGTTTCATCGCCAACAGTTTCTGATAGTCCGACTAACTATGGTGCAGAACTAGCTCGACGGATGGACGCTGCTTTTGAGACTGTTTTTCTACATAGTGAAGAACAGAGACAAAAACGGGAATACTACTACAACAAGGACACGAGGTTCAGGCCATACGTTTGTGGTGATCTGGTATGGATGGATGATCCCACCACACAACGACAGAAGCTTGCTCCAAACTGGACTGGACCATATAAGGTTGTATCTGTGGACGACAAAGGGCTCCTTTACAAGCTGGTGGATGTGCAACACCCTCAGGCTGCGACAAAGGTCATCCACTATGATCGGTTGAAACCTTATCGTGGTTCCACAGACACATTAACAATGGAGGGCAATCAATCTGTCCCAATGACAAACATGAACACGCTGCCGAAGTACACAGCTTTGTCTGGCTCATTGCCCTTGATCTTTGGCCAAACAGCACAGACAGCAGAAACTGCGAGGCCATTGACACTTTCACCAAGGAGACAAACTGAACCAGTCTCCCAGCAGCCGGCGCAAACACCTCTTAGCTTGCCGCCTTCTGAGGGTACAGTTGTCACCAGGTGTGGGCGCATGGTTAGGAAGCCACGACGACTGTTGTCGTGACAAAGTAAAAAAAAAAAAAAAAAAAAACTGTTCTATATGTGGACTTTGTTTATTGTTCTGAGATTGTGTTTTGGGAAGATGATTTATTTTCTCTTATTGTTACTATGGTTACCTTATTTTGAAATGAGGACATTTCATTTAGAGAGGGGGAAGTATGTAAGATGATTTATTTTGATTTATTTTGATGTAAGATGATTTATTTGGGCAGTTACGTATTTAGGTTACTGTGTCTTTAAGAGACTTCTTCTTCGTGGGTTTTTCTTCGGGGTTTTTTGGGTGTGTTCAGGTTAAGCGGGCGAAAACAACGGGAGACGCGGGCAGCGTTCATGAGGGGATGACGTTGTATTGAACAGCTGAATAAAGTCCGTGCAGCCAAGCTATTCCCTTTCAGCGTGGTTACTCTTTCTCCACCCCACGACCCTCGGATGTGTTTGTGACACTTCTCCACCTCAAGCGGTGGTGTTACACTAGAACTAACAACTTTGTCTGTTTTTTCCCTTTCAACACTTTATTTGAAAAAAATTAAACAATCGTTCTTTCAATTTGGTATTCATTACAAATGTTATGTAGTTTTTTTATTTATTTTTTATCAGGTCAACATCTAACAACAAATGAACACCTGGGCATCTACCCCTTACAAACCACCGTAGCTGAAAATTTGGAAAAACACCGTCAAACCACAGTTTGAGCCTATTCAATCCAAAAACTGTAGAGAAACTGATATTTCTTCACAGCTGAAATTTAGAAATGTACAGTATTTATGATCTACATACAGTCTCTCATCTTTAGCTTTGCTCCAGAGTTAATAGTTTACTGTAGAGTAAACGCTTCAGAGCTGTTACGTTACGCTGACATTCTCTGGCTCGGGTTCATTTACCCCCAGAAGCAGAAAAAAAAGAGGTAAAGGCTGCAGCTCGCTGATACGACGGCCGAGCTGCGTCTCGTTGCCGGTGTTCGAATCGTGGAGGCCCATGCTATTTAGCGACCTCGCTGCTTTCTCTCGCCGCCACTCACTCCCGTCTCTTGCTCTGTGGCTGCGTTTCAGCTTGGATCTTGCTTTCCTTTAGTTTGCACAAAGTTCAAAAGCAAGTTTTATTTTTTACTGCAAAGCCCGAAGTCTCGTTGCGAAACAATCAAACAAGATGTAAGAGAGAAAACTGGTAACGTGAACATGCACGGAAAATGAATTGACAGCCTGGTTTGGAAAAATAAACATAAAATGTGATGCTAATTAAAGAAGTACTGTTTTGTAATACCACACTGACTCAACAACCTCACTGACATGATTTTTTTTACTATGCATAAAATTGCTCAATATAGATATTTTATAATTTAAATATGTTCGTTTTTGCAAACAAAATGATAAATCAATTAAATTTTGCTTTAAAAGTGATTTTAAACTTTGCGCCGTGTTTATTCAATGAAAATCCGATTACCGGTACACGCGAATGCAACATCTGTGACGTAAAATCGGGCAGAGGCAGTCTGCGTGTGTCTGCAGCTCGCCTGGAGATCGCGTTTTTTTTTTACTTGAAAAATGCTGTTACGTTGTGTCGCATTTGGGTGTTCTAATATCATCAGTGAACAAGTGAGCCTTTTCACTTTCCCAAAAGATGAAATACTTCGTCAAGTATGGAATAAACAAAGCTGCCCCCCCTCTGAGATCCCTCGCTTCCTGGAAAGGTAAGACTCAATTAAATACGGGTGCAGACCTAAATTAGATCCTGCTGTTTCTTGTTCATCTAACTTTCTGCTTCCCAAACTGAAGACAAATAGCTCAAATCTTAACTTAGATTTCTAAATTCGTCGGGTTATAAATTGTCCGCTATTAAAGAGACGTAGCCCTCTGCCCGATTTTACGTCACAGATGTTGCATTCGCGTGTAATCGGATTTCCCGTGAATAAACACGGCGCAAAGTTTAAAATCACTTTTAAAGCAAAATTAAATTGATTTATCATTTTGTTTGCAAAAACAAACATATTTAAAGACCGAGTAAGTAAAATTAAATGTGTGTTTTGAGTTTGTCACACGGCATAAATATGTGTTATTAATCACCCATATAAATCTGACTGATTAAAAACATTGTTTACCTTATAAAATTAAGTCTCAAAAATAATGAAAAAACATAATTGTGCCCTGGTCTGAAACGCTGGGGGCGTGTCAGCGCGTGGGCGTGGTTTCAGCGCAGTACTGCGCCCGTGTCCTGCACCCTGAAGATGTTCGCGAAGGCTGGCAGCCTAATTGGAGTTCTCCAGCCCTACTCATTTGAACCTCCAGAGCCAGACTCAGACTCTGAGTCAGACAGTGACCACTGTGACGGTCGGCATCGTTCTTCACAGCCTGAGCTGTGTGTGGAGAGGCAGACAGGTGCAGCAGAGATCCAGTAAACCTGCTCTGTTTTTATCTGAGTTCTGGCTGTAACAGCAGCTCCTTTTTCCAAGAGTTACGCTGTTTTTAGTGCACAAACAACTCTGGTTTTGTTTTTAAAGTTGAGGACACAACTATAATTCATAACTCCGCTGTTATGTGTTTAATAATAAGCGCTATTTTAGAAGATGAGCGGACTCGCTGCACCCGGTCCGACCCGGTCACATCGCATGCGGGGTCTGTGTTGGTGATTAAAATATAGAGTAATCACGTTGATAACTAAGTATGCAATGGACCTGTCGCATTTTCTTAGCAAAAAAGGAGCTATAGCTATTGCTATCTGATGCTATCTGCGATTCGCGAGTGAACGGCTCCACCGAGGCAAGAACTAATTTATACGGCTGGAGCTGCAGGGGGTGGGGCTATACTTAAGAAGACCGCGTGACGAAACGCGGTCACATTTAAAACACGCCTAAAAAATCCTGAAACAGAAATATGTTTATACACAGTTTGATCTATAACTCCAAAATTAATTGAGCTACAATTTTGAGACTTTTTACTCATTTACAAGATTACAATTATGACATTTATAATGTTTATTGAAGAAAATATTGAAATTCACTTTACACGGTCTTTAAGTGATAAAATATATATATTTTGAGCAATTTTATGCATAGTAAAAAAAATCATGTCAGTGACACTTTAATGCGGTAGCTGGTAAGAACAAATAAATTCTTAGTCATACAACTTCCAAATGCATGAAGTGTTAAATGACTTCAGATGTTGGATTTTTGACGATAGCCATTAATCTGTGAGTTATTGTACCTTTAATCTACTTATTGGACTTTGAATCATTGAACCAGGGCATCTGTGTGAAATCTTGCTGTGGCACTGACGGCGGGCAGCTCGGGCCTGAACTCCTGGAACTGGACATCAACCCGTTGAGGTATGTACAATTTTTTTTTTAAAGAGTATATTTATTAATTTTTTCCATTACATAACAACATAATACAAAACAAAAAGCTCAGCAGTGCAGTCCAAAGGAAACAAAAAGAAAACGTAATATAGGGTAAGGGAAAATACATACTTCAATCACTATATATTCCGGATCTAAACATGTATAAATGCTCGAGACAGGATGGTAGACACGTGTCCCTCAGAATAATCCAAGAAGGGCTTCCATATACGTCCAAAAATGTCAATGTTAGAGTGAGCAAGGCATGTTAGAAAGTCAAGAAGGATATATTCCAAAATAAGTCTTTTCCACCCAGAAATGGTAGGGGAGAGGTATGTACATTTTACACTAAAACATGAATACTGTACAGGTTATCTGCAGCTTTCAGCAAGTCTAAGACTTTCTAAGAACTTTTTAATGCCACCTTGAATTAATTTTAAGACCAAAAAATTAATAAATGCAGGCGATGGTTGGGGGATCCTGCTGTGTCACAACAAAGCGTATCACATGTCACTCAGTGAAACTCATTTGAGGTTAGTGTCCGTCTGTTTATTGAACATAAAATGATGTCGGTGCGCTCTGGTTCAACAGATGTGTGTACAAGTGCAGTTATTTGGTTGGAAACATACAACAGAAAAATAAATTACTGAATATGTTCATGGCATGAGGCTCAATGATGTCTTGATCTCCAGTTTTACCTTCAAACACAAAGACGTTGTTTAACTGTCCATACATTTACACAACACGTGATTTAGACATAGCTGGCTAACAACCGTATGTATCAGCAGTGAGTAGAAAGTAGCCTCAACCGTGTCACATCTGTTTGAACAACAGACTGTATAAAAACCACAAGTTCAGAACTAAGAAGAAATATCTGCGTATGACTCAAAGTAAAACCTTTGCCTGACAGAAAAGTCCTGTGAGAAAAAAACAACAACGTATGACCAGAGATTAAAGCAGAAAAAAAAACACTAGACTGAAAATTGTTCATTTGAGGGTTTATTCCTGCATACAGGTAATTTCTCTAAAGTTTTCATGTAAAGACAAGTATACTGTGTACATGACCTTAGTAAAAGTATGCAGTATACTGTGTAAATGACCATAATAAAAGTAGACATTATACTGTGTACATTTAGCAAAAGTACATATTATGTGACCTTAGTAAAATTACTGATTATTGTGCATACATGGCCTTAGTAAAAGTATGCAGTATACTGTACTGTGTAAATGACCATAATAAAAGTAGACATTATACTGTGTACAGTACATTAGCAAAAGTACATACTGTGTACGTGACCTTAGTAAAATTACTCAGTATAGTGCATACATGTTTATGTTTATTAAATTTGTTCATTTTTTTTACAAAAGAAACAATACAAGACAATCTCAGTAAATGATAGTGTACAAAAAATATTAAAAAATGAAAGGTAGCAGAAAGAAGAATAAATCTTATTATATCTGCCCCTTACTTCCAACAATCAGATTAAACAACAATAATCAACCATGGTGGCCTTAGTAAAAGTATGCAGAATACTGTGTAAATTACCATAACAAAAGTAGACATTATACTGTGTACATTTAGCAAAAGTACATATTGTGTACATGACCTTAGTAAAATTACTCAGTATAGTGCATACATGGCCTTAATAAAAGTATGCAGTATACTGTGTAAATGACCATAATAAAAGTAGACCTTATACTGTGTACATTTAGCAAAAGTACATATTGTGTACATGACCTTAGTAAAAGTACTCAGTATAGTGCATACATGGCCTTAGTAAAAGTACTCTGTATAGTGCGTACGTGGCCTTAGTAAAAGTATGCAGTATACTGTGTACATGACCATAATAAAAGTAGACAGTATACTGTGTACATGACCTTAGCAAAAGTACATTCTATATTTGTGTACATGACCTTAGTAAAAGTACTCTGTATAGTGCACTGCATACATGGTCTTAGTAAAAGTATGCAGTATATTGTGTACATGCCCTTAGTAAAAGTACACATTATGTGTACATGACCTTAGTAAAAGTACTCAGTATAATGCGTACGTGGCCTTAGTAAAAGTATGCAGTATACTGTGTACATGACCTTAGCTAAAAGTACACCATATATTGTGTACATGACCTTAGTAAAAGTACATTGTATATTGTGTGCATGACCTTAGTAAAAGTACACATAATGTGTACATGACCTTAGTAAAAGTACTCAGTATAGTGCGTACTTGGCCTTAGTAAAAGTATGCAGTATACTGTGTACATGACCTTAGTAAAAGTACACCATATATTGTGTATATGACCTTAGTAAAAGTACACATAATGTGTACATGACCTTAGTAAAAGTACACATAATGTGTACATGACCTTAGTAAAAGTACTCAGTATAGTGCGCACGTAGCCTTAGTAAAAGTATGCAGTATATTGTCAGAGTCAGAGTCAGAGAGTCTTTATTGTCATTTGCACCGCATGTGGTACATGTGATGAAAACGAGATTATGTACACGGGGTCCCAGTTACATCCAACAACAAATGCAAGAGAAAAACAGTAATAACATCTAGAATTAACTAAGAAAAACATCAACTAGTAATACACTAAGCCCTAATGTAGTGGAAAAACATCATTATAAACAGCAGCACGAACATGAGTCTGTATGAGCAGATGGTCACAGATGAACACAGCAACAAGAAAACAGATCAGCATCAGCATGATGTGATATTTTGCAGTGTTTATTTTTATTTTTATTTATTCATGAGTCTAACAGCCTCAGGGTAGAAGCTGTTCCTCAGTCTAGTGGTTCTACATTTGATGCTCCTCAACCTCCGTCCTGAGGGGAGTGGGGCAAAGAGTGAGTGTGCTGGGTGAGTGAGGTCTTTCATGATGCAGGTGGCTCTTTTCCTGCATCTGGAGGTGTAAATGTCTGTGATGGTGGGGAGACTGACTCCAACAGACTTAGACTTATGTGTACATGATCTTAGTATAAAAGTACACATAATGTGTACATGACCTTAGTAAAAGTACTCAGTATAGTGCGTACGTGGCCTTAGTAAAAGTATGCAGTATACTGTACTGTGTACATGACCATAGCTAAAAGTACACTGTATATTGTGTACATGACCATAGCAAAATGCAAAAGTACATTGTATATTGTGTACATGACCTTAGTAAAAGTACTCAGTATAGTGCATACATGGCCTTAGTACAAGTAAAAGTATGCAGAATATTGTGTACATGATCTTAGTAAAAGTACACATACTCTTAGTAAAAGTACACATAATGTGTACATGACCTTAGTAAAAGTACGCTGTATAGTGCGTACGTGGCCTTAGTAAAAGTATGCAGCATGTACTGTATGTACTTCATACATGACCTTAGTAAAAGGACACAGTATAGAGTGTACATTAAAAGTACCCACTATACTATGTGCGTGACCTTAGCAAAAGTGCACAGTATACTGCATATGTGACTTTGGTAAAAGTACACAGTACTGCATACATGACTTTAGTAAAAGTATGCAGTATATTGTATACATGACCTTAGTAAAAGTACACAGTATACTGCATACATAACCTTAGTAAAAGTGCACAGTACTGTACTTCATACATGACCTTAGTAAAAGTACACAGTATACATCATACATGACCTTAGTAAAAGGACACAGTATAGTGTGTACATGACCTTAGTAAAACTACCCAGTATACTATGTACGTGACCTTAGCAAAAGTGCACAGTATACTGCATATGTGACTTTGGTAAAAAGTACACAGTACTGCATACATGACCTTAGTAAAAGTACACAGTATACATCATACATGACCTTAGTAAAAGGACACAGTATATTGTATACATGACCTTAGTAAAAGTACACAGTATAGTGTGTACGTGACCTTAGTATGAGTACACAGTATACTTGCTACGTGACCTTAGTAAAAGTACTCAGTACCTTCCCTCTCCTGGATAACTTTCAACAATATTTATCCAGTTTGAGTGACATTCCAGTACTGATCTACCCTGGTGAAGTGGACCAACGAGTCAATGTTTCACGTATTATTTTAGCATACAGATTGATTTCATTATGTAGAGGCGTTGACCAATAGTCAAATTTGGAACTTTAGCCACTCTTTGTGATGAGTTAATGTAGTTCAAATCTTTGAAAAGCAGTAGTGCATTAGCAACAGAGAATGCCATACTTGATTATATTGAATGCAATAGGCTTCAAACTGGTCTCTAGTGTCTTTTGGTTTTCCATCAATTTCTTGACGAAGCCTCTTAGTGCAAATGCATGGAAGCCAACTATTGTTCTACACCTCGGAAGTGTGTCTACATTTCTATCTCCGTTAATGCAGCCCAAACCATAATGTCTACCCCCACAAAAGTTATATCAAAACGACTGGCTCGGCACCGTGATGTGTGCTATTACTTTCATTGGCATTTCGAGTTTACCATGGCGACGTAATTTGTGAGCAAGGATGCAATATTTAACCAACTCCAGGAACTAGTTGGTGACTGCCCACTTATTATTTTACACCTGAAAAACATATCTTTTTCAACTTTAATGCAGCCCGAACCGCAACATGGACCCCCACAAAAGTTATATCAAAACGACCGGCCCGGCTCCGGGAAGTGTGCTATTACTTTTATTGGCAATTGGAGTTACCACGGCGACATAATTTGCTAACAAAAATGCTAAATTTCCCATTGGAAATGAATGGGAGTTAACTTGTCAGAGAAATTGAGTAACGTATGGTACCATTTTGGTTCAATATACAAGGCAGTGTAATGTAGCCATTTCGGTTCAACAAGCAATTAGGTGAAGCGGCCATTTTGATTTCAACCTGAAGAGACTCACAAAACGAGAGAGAGAATACAATTAAAATGTTTTATTGATTAAGGTTTCTTTGGCGCTCGGGCCCCGGCGGAGGGCATGCATGCCGGACTGCTGAGAGCTTGAATGTCCGGCATAGGGAGATAGATTATGGATATCTACCCCCCCGGGACCCGAACCCGGTGGTGGAGACGGGACCGCAGACGTCCAATCCATCCCACCGGTACGTGAATGCCGGCCAGCCAGCGGCCGACGGCACCGGTCAACCCTGAGACGAACACCAGCGCAGAACCTCCATCCTGAGCAAGCACGAAGCGACAGTGGGAAGGAAAAACTCCCTCGAGAGGAAGAAACCTCCAGCAGAACCAGGCTCAGGACAAGCGGCCATCTGCCATGACCGGCTGGGTCGCAGGGAACAGGAAGCAGGAACGCACACAGCAGCAGGACCAAGACGAAGGCGAGCAGGACAACCCCAGGCGGCGGAGGCGGGACGCAGAACAGGGGAGAGCCGAGGAACCAGAAACCCCAGGAGGAGACGGGAAGGTGGAGGGAGGCGACTAGACTGGCAACGGGCAAACAGGAAGAGCTGAGGAAAGGGGTGCCTCATATCCAGGTGGACAGTTGATGAGTGATTCGATGCAGCTGTATCCAGGTGGACAGTTGAGTGATTCGATGCAGCTGGGAGAACGTCACGTGACCGATCCGGGCGGCCGGCTGACCCGATGCGGAAGCGGAGGTCTGCCGGTGGGCAGATGGAGCCGAGATTGGTTGGTTTAAGGTGTCGAGCGAGGCGACCAAAGCCGCAGACGACCGTTGGTCGGCCCCAGTAAACCGGCCCGGTAGCGAGGAGGACGGGAGACCGGAAGCCGCCACATGGACCGATGCGGACGGAGCAGAATCAAGGAAGCGGCTCGTAGAGGGGCGGAGGCCCAGGTCCAGCGCTGCGGCTTCGGAGGAGCGCGGGAGCCCACCGCTGCGCACGGCCGGAGGAGGAGACCGCTTCCTGGACCGCTTGCCCGACACGGGCGGCGGTGGCGAGGGAGGAGAAGAGGCGCCGGAGGGGACCATAGCGGCCAGAGACTCCAGCTGGTCCCGACGGGCGGGGGAAGGAGGACCAGCGGCGGCCACGAGGAGAATCAGAGAGTCCGCAGAAGCGTCGGAGTCGTGAGCAAACATGCTGAGGAGGACCAGAAGTCGAGTATGAGAGCACGAGACGAGAAGTAGCTGTGGTAGGCGACTAGACTAGTAACGGGCAAACAGGAAGAGCTGAGGAAAGGGGTGCCTCATATCCAGGTGGACAGTTGATGAGTGATTCAATGCAGCTGTATCCAGGTGGACAGTTGAGTGATTCGATGCAGCTGTGAGTCCTGCCATTGTTGAATTTGCGTCTTCGACTTCATTTAACAAGCAAATTAGGTGAAGCGGCCATTTTGATTTAACAAGCAAATTACGTGAAGTGGCCATTTTGATTTAACAAGCAAATTAGGTGAAGCGGCCATTTTGATTTAACAAGCAAATTAGGTGAATCGGCCATTTTGATTTAACAAACAAATTAGGTGAAGCGGCCATTTTGATTGAACAAGCAAAATTAGGTGAAGCGGCCATTTTGATTGAACAAGCAAATTAGGTAAAGCTGCCATTTTGATTGAACAAACAAATTAGGTGAAGTGGCCATTTTGATTGAACAAGAAATTAGATGAAGTAGCCATTTTGATTGACATATTTAACTTATATTTGGCATATTGGTAGCTGACAATGATCCCTAATAGATTTTAATTGAAAATCCAACATCCAAGATGGCCAACAAGGCAAAAAAGGAAAAATACTATAAATTGGTCAATTTTAGTGATATTGAGCTGAAACTTGGTGTAGTGATAGCTGAGAATGTTTCCTATCAAATGTTATATCAAAATCAAAAATCCAAGATGGCCACCTTAACTCAGCCATTTTAATACATAGAGAGCTGATATTTGGTGAGGTTGTAGCTGTTGACATTCTCTATCACGTACTGAATCGAAATCAAAAATCCAAGATGGCCGCCTTAGCTAAAAGAGAAAAAACACCATAATTATGCCATTTTTAGAGCTATTTTGCTGAAATTTGGTGTAATGGTAGCTGAGAGCGAACCCAAACACCTTTTACTATATCAATTCAAAAATTTATTTTGGTGCTGTGATGAATGCTATTAACTTTTGGAGTCATTTTGATTCAAGATGGCTGCCACAACAACCTCCATCCATCCATCCATTTTCTTCCGCTTATCCGGGGTCGGGTCGCGGGGGTAGCAGCCTAAGTAGGGAGGCCCAGACTTCCCTCTCCCCAGCCACTTGGAGCAGCTCCTCTGGGGGAATCCCAAGGCGTTCCCAGGCCAGCCGAGAAACATAGTCCCTCCAGCGTGTCCTGGGTCTTCCTCTGGGTCTCCTCCCGGTGGGACATGCCCGGAACACCTCACCAGGGAGGCGTCCAGGAGGCATCCTAACCAGATGCCCGAGCCACCTCAACTGGCTCCTCTCGATGTGGAGAAGCAGCGGCTCTACTCCGAGTCCCTCCCGGATGACTGAGCTTCTCACCCTATCTCTAAGGGAGAGTCCAGCCACCCTGCGGAGAAAACTCATTTCAGCCGCTTGTATCCGAGATCTTGTTCTTTCGGTCATAACCCAAAGCTCATGACCATAGATGAGGGTGGGAACGTAGATCGATCGGTAAATTGAGAGCTTTGCCTTTTGACTCAGCTCTCTCTTCACCACGACAGACCGGTACAGCGCCCGCTTCACTGCGGACGCTGCACCTATCCGCCTATCGATCTCACGCTCCAGTTTTCCCTCATTCGTGAACAAGATCCCGAGATACTTAAACTCCTCCACTTGGGGCAGGACCTCCTCCCCGACCCGGAGAGGGCACGCTACCCTTTTCCGGCTCAAGACCATGGCCTCGGATTTGGAGGAACTGATCCTCATCCCGGCCGCATCGCATTCAGCTGCAAACCGCTCCAGTGAAAGCTGTAGATCACGAGCTGATGAAGCCAATAGGACCACATCATCTGCAAAAAACAGAGAAGCGATTCTAAGGCCACCAAAACGGATCCTCTCAACACCTTGGCTGCGCCTAGAAATTCTGTCCATAAAAGTTATAAACAGAATCGGTGACAAAGGGCAACCTTGGCGGAGTCCAACTCTCACCGGAAACGAGCCTGACTTACTGCCGGCAATGCGGACCAAGCTCTGACACCGGTCGTACAGGGACCTAACAGCCCATATCAATGGGCCTGGTACCCCATACTCCCGGAGTACCCGCCACAGAACCCCCCGAGGGACGCGGTCGAATGCCTTTTCCAAGTCTACAAAGCACATGTAAACTGGTTGGGCAAACTCCCACGCACCCTCCAGGACCCTGTTGAGGGTGTAGAGCTGGTCTAGTGTTCCACGACCAGGACGAAAACCACACTGCTCCTCCTGAATCCGAGGTTCGACTATCCGACGGACCCTCCTCTCCAGAACCCCTGAATAGACCTTACCAGGGAGGCTTAAGAGTGTGATCCCTCTATAGTTGGAACACACCCTACGGTCCCCCTTTTTGAATAGGGGAACCACCACCCCAGTCTGCCAATCCAAGGGAACTGCCCCCGATGTCCACGCGATATTGCAGAGTCGCGTAAGCCAACACAACCCCACAACATCCAGAGCCCTAAGGAACTCAGGACGAATCTCATCCACCCCCGGAGCCTTGCCACCGCGGAGCTTTTTAACCACCTCGGCGACCTCAGCACCAGAGATTGGAGAGCCCGATCCAAAGTCCCCAGGCTCCGCTTCCTCAGTGGAAGACGTGCCAGTAGGATTGAGGAGGTCTTCGAAGTATTCCGCCCACCGACTCACAACATCCCGAGTTGAGGTCAACAGCACGCCATCCCCACCATAAATGGTGTTGGTCGCGTACCGCTTTCCCCCCCTGAGACGCCGGATGGTGGACCAGAATCGCCTCGAAGCCGTACGGAAGTCATTCTCCATGGCCTCTCCGAACTCCTCCCACGCCCGAGTTTTTGCCTCAGCAACCACCCGAGCCGCATGCCGCTTGGACTGCCGGTACCTATCTGCTGCTTCCGGGGTCCCACAGGCCAAAAAGGCCCAATAGGACTCCTTCTTCAGCTTGACAGCATCCCTCACCGCCGGTGTCCACCACCGGGTTCGAGGGTTGCCACCACGACAGGCACCAACAACCTTGCGGCCACAACTCCGATAAGCTGCCTCGACAATAGAGGCGCGAAACATGGCCCACTCGGGCTCAATGTCCCCCGCCTCCCTCGGAACGTGTTCAAAGCTCTCCCGGAGGTGGGAGTTAAAGCTCCGTCTTACGGGAGACTCTGCCAGACGTTCCCAGCAGACCCTCACAATACGTTTGGGTCTGCCAGGTCTGACCGGCATCCTCCCCCACCATCGGAGCCAACTCACCACCAGGTAGTGGTCAGTGGACAGCTCCGCCCCTCTCTTCACCCGAGTGTCCAGGACATGCGGCCGCAGATCAGATGAGACGACAACAAAGTCGATCATTGAACTACGACCTAGGGTGTCCTGGTGCCAAGAGCACATATGGACACCCTTATGCCTGAACATGGTGTTTGTTATGGACAATCCATGACGAGCACAGAAGTCCAACAACAGAACACCACTCGGGTTCAGATCAGGGGGGCCGTTCCTCCCAACCACACCCCTCCAGGTCTCACTGTCATTGCCCACGTGAGCGTTGAAGTCCCCCAGCAGAACAAGGGAGTCCCCAGGAGGCGCACCCTCCAATACCCCCTCCAAGGACTCCAAAAAGGGTGGGTAATCTGCGCTGCCGTTCGGCGCATAGGCACAAACAACAGTCAGAGCCCGTCCCCCCACACGTAGGCGAAGGGAGGCTACCCTCTCGTTCACCGGGGTGAACCCCAACGTACAGGCACCGAGATGGGGGGCAACAAGTATGCCCACTCCTGCTCGGCGCCTCTCACCAGGGGCAACTCCAGAGTGGAAGAGTGTCCAACCCCTCTCAAGGAAACTGGTTCCAGAGCCAGAGCCATGCGTTGAGGTGAGTCCGACTATTTCTAGCCGGAACCTCTCAACCTCACACACTAGCTCAGGCTCCTTCCCCACCAGAGAGGTGACATTCCATGTCCCAATGGCCAGCTTCTGTAGCCGAGGATCAGACCGCCAGGGTCCCCGCCCTCGGCCACCACCCATTCCACAATGCACCCGACCCCTTTGGCCCCTCCCACAGGTGGTGAGCCTATGGGAAGGGGGACCCACGTCTCCTCTTCGGGCTGTGCCCGGCCGAGCTCCATGGGTGAAAGCCCGGCCACCAGGCGCTCGCCAACGTGCCCCTCCTCCGGGCCTGGCTCCAGAGTGGGGCCCCGGTGACCCGCGTCCGGGCGAGGGAACATTGTTTCCATTTATATTACTCATCATAAGGGGTCTTGTGGGCTGCGCTTTGTCTCGTCCCTCACCTAGGACCTGTCTGCCTTGGGTGACCCTACTAGGGGCATAAAGCCCCTGACAGCATAGCTCCTAGGATCATTGGGACACTCAAACCCCTCCACCACGGTAAGGTGGCAGCCCAGGGAGGGGGCCACAACAACCTAAGCAAACAAAATTGACTATAACTTGGTCATTCTTTAACATATTGAGCTGAAATTAAGTATGGTTGGAGCTGAGATTGACTTGTAATACATTCCTAATGAAATGTTAAATCGGCGGCAGCCTGGCAGACCCCGTCAAAGTTTCTCCAGGAACTTTCTGGTTGTCATTATCATTCCTCAAGGTTACATTTAGACTCTAAGTAATCCCAAGAGTTTCTACGTATACTTTAAAGTGCTTTTCAAATTGAGTAATATTGTTATTATCTTGATCTTAGTTGATATTATCATTGTTTTTAATTCATTCATTCATTCATTCATTCATTCAACCTTTATTTATACAGGCTAGCCTCGTTGAGTCACGGGGACTCATTTACAAGAGGGACCTGTCTCACTCACACCAAACAACCATCCACTCTCACACTCACACCTAGGGTCAATTTAGAGTCACCAATCAGCCTAACAAGCATGTTTTTTGGTCTGTGGGAGGAAACCGGAGTACCCGGAGGAAACCCACGCATGCACGGGGAGAACATGCAAACTCCACCCAGAAAGGCCCCGGACCGGGATTTGAACCGGCAACCTTCTCGCTGAGAGGCAGCAGCTCTACCAGTTGTGCCACCGTGCTGCCCATAATAATAATTGATAATAATAATAATTGATTTTATTATTGATTTTTGTTGTTTTATTATTGATTTTACTTGATTTTATCACTTGTTTTTATTTGATCATTGATTTTAGTTGCACTTTGTAGCACTTTGAGATTTTTGTTAATGAAAAGTGCATTACAAATTAAATTCATTATTATTATTATTATTAAGCCTACTGAGTATTGGTATAGTCACCATGCCATAACTAGCTGATTTGTCTACTACATTTATTCTACTATTTATGTATAATTCCTTTTTGTGTGTATCTTTCAGAAGATGTCAAGAACAAGCACTGTGATCCTGACGGCCCTGTACTTTCTGTTGCTGAGACCCTCTGACTGTAGAGGCAGCAAGATTCTGGTGGTTCCTTTTGATGGAAGCCACTGGCTCAACATGAAGGTTATCCTTGAAGAGCTTCACTCCAGGGGCCACCAAATTACAGTTCTGCGCTCTGCCAAGAGCTGGTACATCTCTAATAGCTCCTCCATTTATACCTTCATTGATGTCCCAATGCTACAGGATGAGAAAGACATTAACGAATACAGCAAAATGGCACTAGACGTCATGAACTGTCGTAGCAATCCTGAATTTTTACGCATCATTTGTATGTGGCGCTTGATCACGTTTTTGTTAGTAAATGTCCATGACACTTTGGCCAGATCAGCAGAAGCAATGTTAAATGACCGTGTGTTAATAAGAACGTTGCAGGAGTCTAAGTATGAATTAATGTTAGCTGACCCAGGTTTGCCTTTAGGAGTAATTCTGGGTAGTTATTTAAAGCTGCCGATGGTTTTTAACGTACGTTGGCTTAATACTGGGGATGCTCATTTTGACATAGCTCCTTCGCCTGTCTCATATGTTCCTCACACAACAAGTGAACTTCACGACAAAATGAATTTCTTAGAGAGGACAAAGAATATGTTTTACTTTCTCAAATGTGTTTATGAGCAGCACTTTATTATTAACCCTGCCTACTCTGATGTGTTTCAGCGTCACTTCCCTCCTGGGACTGACTTGCTCTCTTTGCAGCTTTCAGCTGATATCTGGTTGTTCAGGGCAGATTTTGTCTTTGAGTTCCCTCGGCCCACTATGCCCAACATGGTCTACATTGGAGGGTCCCAGTGCAAAGAGGCCAAACCCCTCACTGCAGAGTTGGAGGCATTTGTGCAGAGCTCTGGGGAACACGGGGTGATCGTCATGTCTCTTGGAACGCTGGTGTCAACTCTACCACCTAAGATCACTGAAGCTATTGCTGCTGCTTTTGCACAGCTCCCTCAAAAGGTGATTTGGAGGTTTGACGGTGAAAAGCCTTCCTCTCTGGGTAATAATACTCTTCTGGTGAAGTGGCTGCCCCAGAATGACCTCCTGGGACACCCCAAGACCCGTGTTTTTGTAGCCCATGGAGGGACCAATGGGATGTACGAGGCCATCTATCACGGTGTTCCTGTTTTGGGTATGCCCCTCCTTTTTGACCAGTTTGACAATGTACTAAGACTGAAGGTCCGTGGTGCAGCTCGGGTAGTGGAGGTCCGATCACTGACCAAAGAGAACTTCCTGGAGGCTCTAAAGGACCTTATAGAGAATCCATCTTATCACAGGAACACAAAGCTCCTATCTCAGCTACACCGTGACCGACCAATGTCTCCCTTGGACACCGCAATCTTCTGGATCGAATACGTCATCAGGCACAAAGGCGCTGCCCACCTGAAGTCTGCAGGTTTCAGCCTCCCTTGGTATACCTACTACAGTCTAGATGTGGCCACCATTTTGCTGGCCATAACTGGAACCTTCATCTGGGGTGTAGTCCTGGTCTGTAGGTGGCTTTGCTGTCGGTTGTTCAGGAAAAAGATAAAAGCAGAATAAATTAATAAATAATCAAACATATTGCTTTTCTGGATAACTGTTGAAATTCTTTAGTGTATTTGTGTCCTTCTACAACCAATGTCATGCAAGTAATAAACAAAATTCTGTCGCATAGTCTAACTCGTTTTCCCTTAAAAAAGCTCTTAACCAAAATGTTAATTGTGGTGAACGTTATTTTTATGCAATCACTACAAAAATGCCTCAGCTAGAGGCACAGAAGAAACATGCAGTAACCTGAAGAGTTGGCTTTGCAGTAACCTGAAGAGTTGGCTTGTCAGTATGAACAATGGTCATTTTTAGAGCTTCTTTAATGTGTGCCTTATTAGTAGTTCCCAAAATTTTAAACTCCTTTAAGATTTAATGCCATACAACAAAACTGACTTAAAGGCCATTTACAGAAATCTGGTACTCAGTGAAAATGTAACATTTTCATTGCAGTTCAGTTCTTCCACTGCCATTAAAGCAGAGTGCATGTCTGCAGCTGATAGGGACACAGTCTCATATTGTGCTGCCACGTTGCCAGACCTATACTTGGTGAGACACCACAATGGACCATCAGACGGCGGAAAATGCCCTGTAAATGCCCTGCAATGGGATTGTTATTCCAGCCTTCTAAAAAGGTTAAAAAAATAAAATAAAAACATTTACACACTTAGATTACAGAGATGTTTGATGAGGACAGTCACAGCCATAAAAGACACATCTTCTGAAGGTAAGTAAGGAAACTGTATACAGGGTAACCATTTTCTCCACAGGTAGGTTATAAAAAAGATGTGCATTGGTGTCTGAAGAGGTCTATCACATCGAGACATACTGCAAACTAGGAATGTAAAGGTATTTAAAAAAAACTCTACTAGAATTTGCCCACCCAGGTGGTACTGGTATCCGGTCTGAGTGCAGTGTGGACCACAGAGGAGATGGCATCCTCTGTTGATCGGTTCTCACGGTATGCGTACTGATGAGGGTCCTCGTTCAGGTTGATGGTTGTTTTGATGTGGGTCATGACAAGTTTTTTCGAAGCATTTAGCGACTATCGGGGTGAGGGCCACTGGCCGATAGTCATTCAGTCAGTCATTGTAGAGGTTTTTGGGACTGGGATGATAGTGGCGGTCTTCAGGCAGATGGGAACTGTCTCCAGGAGGATTAGTGAGGTGTTAAAGATGTCGGCCAGCACCTCACAGTGCTGATCGGCACATTTTTTCAACTCTTTCCTGGGGGTTGTTATCTGGGCAGGTTGCTTTGTGAGGGTTGATCCTCTTGAAAGTACGCCTTACTTCTGCTGAGGTCACGCTGAGATGCTCTTCATCCGGTGGTGAGGTGAGTCTGGTGCTGGGTGGAAACCCAAATGATTGGATTTCCTTAATGGCACAAGATTTCTTTTGTTTTCTTGTTCTTATTTTTTTCATCCATCCATTATATTTACTCATTTCTTACTTTTCAGGTTGCAGGGGTCACTTGTGCCCATATGACAGAAGAGCCATCAATGTGCGAGAGGCGGGGGATACACTGGACAGGTCTCCAGTCCACCACAGGAACACATAGAGACAAATGAGACAAACAACCAATCACTCTCTCACTCTCACCTTGGGACAGGGTAGAGTTACCAATCAGTCTAACATGCATGTTTTTGGTCTGTGGGAGGAAACCGGAGTACCCGGAGAAAACCCACGCATGCACGGAGAGAACATGCAAACTCTGTCCAGAAAGGCCACTGTCCTGGATTTGTTCTATACTTTTATTTAACATAATTGTGAAGCACTTCGATCAACTTCTGCCGTTTTATTGAAACAAATTACACAGAGCCCGTTGTTGACCTGTTTTCAGTCACTTCGGCTGTTTCCGTATAGGGAACTGATAACCGGGGTAGACGGGCGCTGCTCTCAAATGTTGCTTACGAATGTTTATTTTAAGAAGACATTAATTACATATCGATATGAGAAAGAAAAATTGTGCCAGTTTTGTGCACGTCAGATAATTTTTATTCTGAGTGGAGAAAAAGATCTTTGATTTTGTTGGTTTGAGGTCATTTTTTAAACCACTGAACAAGATGTTAAAGGATAAATCTGAGAAAACGAGGCCATAAGCTGCAGCTGAGGACGAATAAACTACCTGTAATCAAATTTGTAACTACTTTTAACTTTACAAAGACAACATTAAACCATAAAAATGAAACGTCAGATGACTTGAGCTTGTCCAAATGAAACAAAAAAAGGACCAACATCCAGAGCTGTAAACAGGATTTAAACTCATCTCTTAATGGGAGCAAACATAACCGCCATAAACGTCTGTGATTGACCTCCTCAGACTGGACTTTGCCTAAGACTGTGTGCAAAAGTTAAAGTGCGTGTAATAAAACATTGCAGAGCCTCCTGATGCACGGAGGAGCGGCAGCTCGGGTGCGAACATCTGGAACCAGGTTCAACAACGACCAGGTGAGGTTTTCCATCAGCATCCATCCTGAAAAAAATACAAACAAATCAACATGTCATGAGTCGTAACAGCTGTAGCTTGTGTAGATTATTGATAAAAATTATTAACATTTAATCCTCAGCATCTCGGTTTATGTCCTCCACGTGATAGAAAACATTTAAAGTTAAATCTTGCGGTCCTGTTCACAGTTCATCCTCATGTTGCATATCGGTTGATCAACAGTATTACTCATTTTTCTAAGACTTTAGATCAAATACACTAAAATGTGGAATGGTTTGCAAACATAATTACAG
>JBBPBX010026278.1:0-30001 GCA_038048925.1 Garcialebias charrua | reverse complement strand
TTTATGCTTAAGGTTAAAATAAGCAGCATTTTATTCATCATTACTGATGAAAGAAAATGATTTTTGTTGCATCACTTTTTTAAGACTGTACTACGATTAAAACAGAAGAACTGCACCCATCTGTGGTATGTTTTCAAACCAGAGCCAGGGAAGCATCTTAAGAACAAATAGTTTGTGGGTCGTTCCCGTGCTGCATTTTGTTCACTTCACATGCAAACAAAGACTCTTTCCTTCTAACAAGAGTCAGATCTTTGTTTTCCTAAAAAAAAAAAAAAAACGAGTTTTCTTCATCTGACTCAAGCTGTACCGTGGAACTTTGACAACACTTAAGATGAAGCCCCCTCATTATCTGATTTGCTGAAATCACAAAGTGTGCACAGAAGAAGCTGAAGAGCAGCAGAGCATCGTGCAGTTTGAGCTCACAGCTCTTTCTTTTGTCTCGCCATGAAATACAACCCTGGTTATTCTTTATGAATTAAATGTGTTTCTCTTTTCAGATAAGTAACTCAGCGGCTTTTATTCAGATGTAAATGACTTTGTACAGTACTGCTATCGATCTAGCTATTTTTATTCTTACAGAATTTATGTGTTGTTTCCATGTCAGTTTGTCATCAATGATAACACCCAAAAACTTCACCTCACTCACTCTACAAATCTCAACACCCTCAATTTTGAGTGGAACATCAACAGTTTTCTTTTTATTACTGAATATCATGTAATTAGTTTTTTCTAGATTTAATGATAATTTATTTATTTTAAACCAAGTTTGTATCTTGACAAATTCTGTCTTTATCAATTCCAACATTTGTTCTATATCTTCACCTAAACAGAAAAATGTGGTATCATCAGCAAAAAGTACACATTTAAGGAGTCCTGACACATTTACCAAGTCATTCACATATAAAATAAATAGCTTTGGTCCAAGTACAGAGCCTTGGGGAACTCCACATGTGATATTACAGAGGTCAGATCTTACATCATTTATTTGTACAAATTGTTTCCTATCTTTCAAGTAGCTAGATACCCACTGTAATGCTGGTCCTCTAATACCATATTTGTTCAGTTTTTCAAGGAGAATGGTGTGATCAATAGTATCGAATGCTTTTTTTAAATCAACAAAAATACTGATACAATATTGTTTTTGATCGACAGCAGTAGTTATTTGTTCCATTAATTCCATGAGAGCCATTGATGTAGAGTTTTTTGCTCTAAACCCATACTGACTGTTGCTTAGAATATTTTGTTTATCTATAAATTGATCTAGTCTGTTCACAAATAGCTTTTCAAGAATTTTTGAAAACTGTGGTAACAAGGATATTGGTCTATAATTGTTGAACACACATTTATCACTATTTTTAAAAAGAGGAACTACCTTAGCTACACTGTATTACCAAACAGTTGTACTAGCTCATAACTAATAAGTTCACAACAGTCAAATGTCGTTAAGGAGTTGACCGAACTATAAAGTTTTGAGCTCAGTTGAGATTTATGCCACTTTAATTGAAGAGGGCTCAATATTTCAGAGTTAATTTGTTTGGATCGCTCAAAAGTTTTAGAAACCAGTGTGACGTTAGCAACGTCGTCACGTTCTGGTGGGTGGGGTCTATCTCTCCCTCGGGTGAGATGAGTCAGCCATCTTGAATTTGCCTCGATGCGGTGAATTTTTTTGCCAGCCTGTGGATGTGAACTACGGTTTAATTTGTTTTTATTTGTTTGCAAGGTGCATTTCCCACCCACCCCCGCTTCAAACCACCACCACCTCAGTTTTTCTCAGTTTTATTGTCCTCGTTTAAGCGGCGTCTTATCATCAGCCCTGATTTGGTAAGTAAGACAACGTTATTTTATTTTTTTAAACTGAATTTCGATAACTAGTCTTAAATTATGAGCTGGGGATACATTTGTATAATGTGCACAGTGAATGCTATAACTTCAGAAGTCGTTTAATGTGACAAATACGATGTTACTTCAACTACGGTTCGCGGCTTTTCTGGATGAACTACATTTCCCATAATGCATGTTTGCTCGGGACAAGAGGCCCGTGAAGCCGTTTGAAGCATAGATATCTATGGTTTGAAGCGTAACGTTATCTCTGCTTTACGGTTTCTGTCGGATTTCCCCACTGTTCGCCGGTTCGGTCCACCTGCTTACCGTTTCGGTTATTTTTTCACTTATTAAATGTTTTTAACGGGAGAATATGTGCACAGCGGAACTAAATTTCCTGGGCGCATTTCAGCACGGCGCTATTATCTTGCAGCACGCTTAGCATTAGCAACCTAGCATGCATCTCATGTGGGTGTGTGTATTAGCGTGAAACGAAAAATGCTGAACAACATACAGTAATGTCTCGTGATGCTGACCGAGCCTGTGTTTGTATTTCTTCGTAGGTTCAAGTGTATGGTTGTGAGATCATCTCTAAACTGTTAAGGTAGGATATATTTAGGAATACTTCCAGTGAATTTGGTTTTATTTTATGTGTTATTTTGAAATGTGGGGTCCACAGAAAAAAACTTTGATCACTTGGACTCTTTCTTAATACTTTGTTAACAACAAAAACCATCAATAACCGAATTGGAAATTCTAAAAGCCCACAATTTTGATGCTTTGCTTGTTAATAAATAACTTGCTCATTTTTGTAACATTTCCATTTCTACTATAATTAGTGTAATTTAGTTTATAATTGGTATATTTAAATCCTGCTATTTAGCATTATGTATTATTTAAGAAATGTTTTTGAAAATGAATAAATCATCTTTCTGCACATCTTGTGTACAGATATTGGGGTACAAAAGGTGAGAGACGTCTTGGACAGATGGCCATCCCTACTTATGGATTCACAGGTAAAAAAATAAAATGTTGTACAGTCTGTTTTAAAGAATGACATTTAACTTTCCATTTCTAACTTGGTTCTGACACATCCCTAATACAAATGCACTTTGTTTTGCTATCTGCCAACAGAAAACTTCTTAAAATATCTTCACATTTCTGTTCATTATTCCTCTTTGTACATTTGTGTAATTGTGTCCATGTACAGGTGTTTGCAGAGTTCCACCGAATCAACAATGTTAACCTGCGCAATCAATTCTACAAGGAGCTGGACAGATACACGCCGAAACTCATAACCTTATTCAGAGACAAGGCCACCATGACGGGCAAGATAGCGGAGGAGCTAACCAAGCTCATGAGGGTGTATGACCTTCAGGTGAATATTGAACTTTGCATGATTCAGAAACAATTGTAAAACAGCAGCCATACTTTAAAGTGCCTGAACTGTGCCCCGAGGTTAGGGGATTATGCCATGAACACATATTCAAATCAGCTTCAATTTTAGGAAGTCCTAATAAAAACTGTTTTCATAAAATTTGATTTACAATTTTAAGTTTTTTCCTTTGGGAGTTATTAAAGTATTTGCAATACAAAGTTATTAATTTGGATGATAAAGGTTTGTATTTGTGTATACAATACTATTGTCATGGATATTTTTGGTCCATAGGAACAACATGATGTAAATATGAGACGGGCCCTCATCCTTCATGCACTTCCTGTATACCTGCGTGAAGATGCCTCCAAGTTCTTCATGACCTGTAATGTAAGTAATACTGTGCTATCCATTCCAGAGGACTATTCCATAAAGGAGGTTCAACAAACCTTGACTTTTTTCAATTACTTGCTGCAATCTTCATCAGAAGTCACGTGGTGTAACTGACGTGTCTGCCAGCTGATTTTAACCAAGCAAAAATCAGCTGGCAGACTTCCTGCCATTTGCTGGAAGTAATCCAAATGTGAAGGTACTAACAAACAGCACTGGTCTGATGGAAAAAAAAACTTTAACTACACTCTGAGTTGATGTGTTATCCCTCCAGAAAATGTTTGCTTCCTGTTTTTCCCCTGTTGCCATGGTGAATCACAGTAACGGAGCTATGTTGATGGTGGCTTTTTACTAGTCGTCAGGCACGAGCTCAACTCAAAGTCAATTTAACAAACTCCAGGGTTCCCACGGGTCCTTAAAAAAGTCTTAGTTTTTATTTGAAATGTTTAATTTCTTAAAAAGTCTTAAATTCACTGAAAATGTAGCTTTAGGTATTAAAGTAGATTAGGGTATTTTAAGTACTGATAAATAAAAGGAGATCAATGAAAATAATGTTTGACTCTGTTTACAGCGGATATGTAGCTTCAATTTGTTTTAGAAGTAAACATAACAAAATAATCCAACTTCTCTTCCTACATACTGCAGAACTTATGTGCAACGATACAAATAACAATAATTTGTCAAAACACCTAATTTCCCAAAATCTAGTCTGCAACAGTTATTTGAGGGATGTGAAAGATAAGTGTGAAACAAACATAAGATATAAGCAAAGACAATGGTTTAAACATGTAGCTAAGTTGCAGTCTAAGTCCTAGGTGCTAAGTGACAGTAATGTCTAGACATCATTAGCATAATTAGTATAGTAAACTTGAAGGAATGAACTCATTCTTGTATTTGTGTTTTGTAGGCAGCAGATGGTCCAGACCTCACTGACACTCCGGTGGCTCTTCTGACAGTCGTCCCAGATGACACTACTGATGCAGCCATGTTCAGCCCTGAGAGCATCTTTATTGTCGTGGAGGATGAAATGATTGCGAGTGGTCCCACAAATCTGGCTGACTCATTTGTCCTGCTCCTTGGGTACATCTAACGTAACTAACGAAACGACTGTTCAATTCATGCACTATACACGTTTAAAGATCCACTGACATCATCTTTGAACTTTGCATGAAATGTCACAAGATATATATCTTGTGTCATTCAACTATGTTCGTTTTTGCAAACAAAATGATAAATTAATGAAAATTCCTTTCAAAGTGAGTTTAAAATTAAAAACCGTGTTTCTTCACGGGACATCTGACTACACGCGAATGCAACATCTGTGACGTAGGAGAAAGAACCTTCAGTCTGCGTCCGCTAGGATAACATATTGTATTCTCTGCCAGATCGCCTTTTTTTTGTATAACTTGAAAAATGCCGGTACGTTGTGTCGCATTTGAGTGTTCTAATATCATCAGTGAACAAGTGAGCCTTTTCACTTTCCCAAAAGATGTAAACCTTTGTCAAGTATGGAATAAATAAAGCTGCCCCCCCTCGGAGTTCCCTCGCTTGCTAGAAAGGTAAGACTCAAATAAATACGTGTGCAGACCTAAATTAGAACCTGCTGTTTCTTGTTCATCTAACTTGCTGCTTCCCAAACTGAAGACAAATCGCTCAAATCTTCACTTGGATTGATAATTTTGTTGTTTTATTTCTTGTCCGCCATAAATATTTAAAAGGGGCGTTCTAAAGACGGTCTTTCTCCTACGTCAAATGTTGCATTCGCGTGTAGTCGGAATGGATGTCCCGTGAAGAAACATGGTTTTTAATTTTGAACTCACTTTGAAAGTAATTTTCATTAATTTATCATTTTGTTTGCACAAACGAACATAGTTGAATGATACAAGATATATATCTTGTAACATTTTATGCAAAGTTCAAAGATGATGTCAGCGGACCTTTAAAGTGTATGTGACATCATCTTTCTACTTTGCATAAAATGTTACAAGATATATATCTTGTAACATTCAACTATGTTCGTTTTTGTAACAAAAGGATAAATTAATGAAAATTCCTTTCAAAGTGAGTTTAAAATTAAAAACCGGGTTTCTTCACGGGACGTCCGACTACACGCGAATGCACCATCTGTGACATAGGAAGGAGGACGTCTTTAGAACGCCCCTTTTTAAATATTCATGGCGGACAAGAAATAAAACAACAAAATTATCAATCCAAGTTAAGATTTGAGCGATTTGTCTTCAGTTTGGGAAGCAGGAAGTTAGATGAGCAGAAACGGCAGGTTATAATTTAGGTCTGCACCCGTATTTAATTGAGTCTTACCTGTTCAGGAAGCGAGGGATCTCCGAGGGGGGGCAGCTTTATTTATTCCATACAAGAAGGTCTTACATCTTTTGGGAAAGTGAAAAGGCTCACTTGTTCACTGATGATATTAGAACACCCAAATGCGACACAACGTATGGTACCTGCATTTTTCAAGTTATAAAAAAGAAGGCGATCTGGCAGAGAATACGTTATGTTATCCTTGCGGACTCAGACTGAAGGTTCTTTCTCCTACGTCACAGATGTTGCATTCGCGTGCAGTCAGACGTCCCGTGAAGAAACACGGTTTTTAATTTTAAACTCACTTTGAAAGGAATTTTCATTAATTTATCATTTTGTTTGCAAAAACGAACATGGTTGAATGATATAAGATATATATCTTGTGACATTTTATGCAAAGTTCAAAGATGATGTCAGTGGATCTTTAAGGTTCTGTTAATGCCTACCTGATGTTGCCAGTTGACGTAAGGCACAGTTGAAACAACTACAGTAATTTATTTTAATGTTTTTTTTTTTTAAGTTTCCTTAAGTGCCTTAATGTTTTTAAACAGTGTTAAATGGCAGCACATTGTAATTGTTGTTGTTGAGGATGGATTATATTTATAAGCTAGAGTTTTAATCCTTTGAGTTTTTCTCTTAAGGTGCTGGAGCCATCTCCTTTTTCGTTTGTTTTAATTTATGACAAGCACTTTGTTTGGAATATATATATATATACTGTATATATATTTAATAAAATAATTTGTTAAAAATTGTGAGTATTTCATTATTGGGTCAATTTTGAGGGCATATTTCCCAGATTATGAGCTGAGTAATATAGAAAATTTTAAGTTTATTTCAAGCCGTATTTGAGTTGAAAATTATAAAAAATTTGAGTGTATTTCAAGTATATATGAGCTGAAAATATTGAAAATTTTATGTGAAGTACTCCCTAATTATAAGTTGAGAAAAATCAAAATTTATAAGTTAATGTTGAGATAATTTAAGACAACTGCACATGCAATTTTTAGTTTGTGTAAACTTAAAATTTTTAAAAACATCACTCAATTTTTATTATGTAATCTGTTACAAAAAAAGTTTTGAGTTCTGTGAACTTATTAGGGTTTACAGTGTACTTTCATATTATCTGGAAATATTCCTGTTGAAAATGATAAATTACATATGTATGTAAACGGCTCAATAATATGGCTCATTATGTACTTTACAAACATCATATCCATGTCCACCCAGTCTTTTGATCTCTTGTCTGTAAGATTTTTTACTACATTCATTATTTCCTCTTTGTTAGTTCCATTTAGAAAAATACTATTTGCACAACCTGTAATTGAATGGATCACATTATTATCTACCTTTGGTATTTTAGCTGCAAGGCTTGATCCAACATTCACAAAATATTGATTAAATCCATTTACAATTTCATTTTCATCATGAACTTCATCGTTGTCTTTTACAAAATATTTTGAAATACCAGTTTTTGCTTTATGATTCTTCAGAACACTATTCATTACTCGCCATGTTGCTTTCATATCACCAGTGGTGGGCAACGCTAATCAAAAAATTAGTTCCACAATTTCTAAAACGCTTATTAATTTTTTTAGGTCCACAATCTCAAAAGCACAAATGTCTTATGAAAATTAGGGGAAGCTAATCTAATCCGCTATTTATATTCGACAATTGGTAGCCGGCAGCGTTATGCAATATTTGCACTACATTGCCAACTGAAAAGTAACTAAAATGATCCTAAAAGGATGAAATTACAAAAATCAAAGGATTTATTTAATACTTTACGTACATATATTCTATTCGGCCACGAAATTAACAAAAAAGAGAATGATCTTTTAATCCCTAAAACCACTTTTAAATCTCAAATACACGGGTGTGTCGCCACCGCATTTATACATAAAAGTAACCCAAATACATAAAACTAACGACTCACCGTCGAGTGGTTGACACAAAACACACAATAAAATCCTCCGGCCGCGTTAATTTGGCTTGAAACAGCGGGGTTCTCTGCGGATTTATCCATTAGTAACCCAGCACAACCAGCTGGACACAGAGTTAGCGTCCAGTTCACCTCTGACCCGGAAGATGTCAACAGATTTAATGAAAAGTAACTAAAATACATAAAACTAACGACTCACCGTCGAGTGGTCGACACAAAACACACAATAAAATCCTCCGGCCGCGTTAATTTGGCTTGAAACAGCGGGGTTCTCTGCGGATTTATCCAAGTACCCAGCACAACCAGCTAGCCATAAACGTTAGCACCGAGTTCACCTCTGACCCGGAAGATGTCAAGATGGAATAGTCCATTTTTTAGTAGGGGGATACAGAAATCGACCGGTTTTTGTATTGCGTTTTTAATGATCGTTTTCATCGTAACTATAATTATTTTTATGTTAAATGTACATTAACAAGCAGGATCAATGTTAGGGATGTAGGTGACTGGCCGGGGCGCGGCGCTGCTGATTGGGATCCCCAGGCAACGGCATCATTTGCTTACATGGTAGATCCGAGTCTGTTCTCCGCTCTGCTCCCTCCCCCTCCAACCCTCCCTCCTCTCTGCTCTTTACGGTGGGGAAAAAGGTAAAACAAGCAGCTACGGAGCCAGCATAAGAGCTTGTAAATAAGTTTATTGGTTTTTACTGATAGATAATTAGTTATTAGCGGTACTGCATTTTAAATAAAAATAGCACAAATCCGCTTATGAATTATAAAAGTTAGTCAAACCACAAAAACGCTGACAAAAAGTTTAGGTCCACTGTAAGCGGATTAGCGCATTAGCGCTCCCTAGCGGTCTGTGCCCACCACTGCATATCACCATTACTTTTATCTAATAATTTACTAGAATATTCTTTCTTATGTTTCCTTATAATCCCCACTAATTTATTTTTATACTTTTTGTATTTTTCTTCAGCGCTCTGACTTCGCAATTTCAAGAAACATGAATACAAATAGTTCTTTTTTTTTTACAAGCATTTCTCAACCCTTTTGTCATCCATGGTTGGTCAACCATATTTCTCTTTGTGTAATTTGTTTGCACACAATTTTTTTCATACAGAGCTTCCAAGATATTCATAAACTCATCATATGATCTGTTCACATCATCAACATACACTTCATTCCAGTCTTGTTTATCTAGATCAGGGGTGTCAAAGTCAAATACAGTACACCAAGGGCCAAAAAAAAATTTGATTCAAGCCAAGGGCCGGACTGGTTCAATGTTCATATTGAAATGATTTCACATAGCCTATTGAACCAAGACCTAACAGACTATCTATTTTTAAGGATTAAATTAATAAAACAATATTTTCTTATGGATCTGTCAGTAATTTCAAGTGAAAACATTTTTCAACAGGCAAACAGCAAAAAATTAAATTGTTTTAAAAAAAATATATATGTTTCTTAATATCAAGATAAATACATAAATAAAAGTGCATGCATTATAAACTGAAAATGCATTATTGTACAGCTCTATGATCCTACTGATCACCGCTTTCAAATGGGAAAATAAGGAAATAAATCAAATCAGTTGTATTTCTCATGGCTCTGTCCCCGAGTCCATTCAACTGAAAATATAAATAAATAAAATACAATAAAATAAAATACATAAATCTATGGCACACAGCCAAAACAATACTTGCGTACCACCGGGATCTATTCTAGGGCCAGTCCTCTTCTCTCTTTACATGCTGCCATTAGGATCAATCATTGCACGTCATAACCTGTCTTTTCACATGTATGCAGACGATTTACAAATCTATCTGCCAGTCACTCCCAACCCCTCACCCAGTTCAAACACTCTTGTCAACTGCTTAAATGACATTAAGCACTGGCTCTCTCAAAACTTCCTCCACCTAAACACAGATAAAACTGAATGCATTTTATTTAGTGCACCTGGTGACACCAGCAACATCCTTCCCAGTCCCAGTGTTGGTTTCCCCCTCCCCCACTTCAACCCGGTGGTCAGAAATCTTGGAGTGCAGCTTGACTCCAACTTAAAGTTTGATAAACAGATCAGTTCTGTTGTCAAGACCAGCTTCTTTCAGCTCCGACTGCTCTCCAAAGTCAAGTCATTTCTCAGCCGTGGTGATCTGGAGAAGGCCATCCATGCCTTTGTGACCTCCAGACTTGACTATTGTAATGCTTTGTATGTTGGTATTAATCAATCCTCCATCTCCCGTTTACAGCTTGTACAGAACTCTGCCGCGCGCTTTTTGACCAACACACGAAAATATGAACACATCACTCCTGTCCTGTCCTCTCTACACTGGCTCCCGGTTCAGTTCAGGATACAGTTCAAGCTGCTCCTGTTTGTTTTCAAAGCTCTGAATGGACTTGCTCCTCTGTACATCTCAGAACTTTTGAAAGCCCATCAGCCCGGCAGAGATTTACGCTCTGCCAGTCAACACCTGCTGGAGGTGCCTCGCTCAAGGTACAAACAATGGGGAGACCGGTCATTTTCTGTTGCCGGCCCAAAAGCCTGGAACAGCCTCCCCCTTGAGCTGCGTGCCACCTCTGATCTGACTCTGTTCAAAACCAGACTGAAGACCCACTTGTTCAAAAAAGCTTTCAGTGTGTAAAAAAGCTTTCAGTGTGTAACTTTTATTACTTTTGGTAGTTTAGTATGTAGCATTTTTTATTTCCATTGCCTTTTTATTTCCACTTGCTCAAATAAGCTTCCAGTGTGTAACTTTTATTACTTCTGGTATTTTAATATGTAACATTTTTTAATTTCCATTGCCTTTTTATTTCCACTTGTTCAAAAAAGCTTTCAGCGTGTAACTTTTATTACTTGTGTTATTTTAGTATGTAGCATTTTTTATTTCCATTGCTTCTTTTATTGCTGTTGTTTCTTATTCTATTTTCATTGATTTATTGTTCCAGTTTATTCATCTTTTTATCCTGTTAAGCACCTTGGTCAATGCAAGGCATTGTAGGAAGGTGCTATACAAATAAAGTTTATTATTATTATTATTACTTCCTTCAAAGAAAAATCACGTCTTGTAGAAACAAATGTAAAAATTTAACTGAATTAAAAACTGAAAATTTGTTACAGCTCTGATGCTCACTTATCTGATGCTGAGCCTGATACGGTACTTGGATGTGTCTCATCTTTTGTACAAGTTCATCAATGTTCGGGGTTAGGCTCTGAGCTGAGGAAATCCTCAGGATTGATTACCTCCATGAACATGTAGTCTGCCTCCCACCTGGCTTGAAACCCCCTGTTCTCGGCGTCCACCTTACGTTTAGCCATTTTTGAGGAGGGGTGCAAATGTAGCTGAAAGTTGATCTCTGCTCTGACTGCTGATGAATAATGAAGCCACTTGTGCAAGCTGAAGTGACTGCATGAGCTACCTACCTAAATAAAGGTTGAATGATTAGGCATACAGTGGTCTTGTGACTTTTTATTAATATACTGTACTTTTTTATGATTGTTGGCTGTTGGTTGCAAGTATGAAGCTGTGAAATCCCTCATTTTCTACAGCTGATAGCTGTTGGTCATTAATTATGATGAAGTTCAGCAACTTCTCTGTGAACATTTGAGCTCCAAGCTTCAGCTGTGTGTTTTTATAGTTCAATCGGAGCTCTGATTTCGGGCAGTCGCTGTCAGCTTGTCCCTCCTACGAGATTATCAGGTCGGAGTGGACGCACATGGCCGCGGTTGAACAAGAAAAAAAACACAGTGAAGACATGGAGCTCGAATGAGGGACAGGCTGAATGATCCGAGACCGGGACGCACGGCTGGGTCCTGCTGCTGTTTCAGCGACAGTATCGTCCCGCTGAACTAACTTGAGCGCGGTTTAATGTGGCGCTATGACTCTGCAGACATTGCACGTTGCTGTCTTATGGTGTTTAGTGTAAAATGCATCCACACAGCGGACATGTTACGATGAAAAGTTGGCTAACTGTTAGCTAAAATGCTACTCACAGAGTCTGCACGTTGGAGCTGGCTGCAAACTATGGAATAGATTTCCTGAATTTGAGGCGGGTCTTATTACTCTGGGTTCATGAGACACGACTCCTTTCAGAAAATCCATTCCATAGTTTGATCGACTCCGTGCCATGTACAAAACACCAGCGGGCGGCTGTGGCTTGCGGGCCGGATCTAATAGTTATTAAATATCATCCAGGGGGCCATAAATAATTGCTTCGCGGGTCAGATCTGGCCCGCGGGCCGCCACTCTGACATATCCATCCATCCATCCATCCATCTTCTTCCGCTTATCCGGGGTCGGGTCGCGGGGGTAGCAGCCTAAGTAGGGAGGCCCAGACTTCCCTCTCCCCAGCCACTTGGAGCAGCTCCTCCGGGGGAATCCCAAGGCGTTCCCAGGCCAGCCGAGAAACATAGTCCCTCCAGCGTGTCCTGGGTCTTCCTCTGGGTCTCCTCCCGGTGGGACATGCCCGGAACACCTCACCAGGGAGGCGTCCAGGAGGCATCCTAACCAGATGCCCGAGCCACCTCAACTGGCTCCTCTCGATGTGGAGAAGCAGCGGCTCTACTCCGAGTCCCTCCCGGATGACTGAGCTTCTCACCCTATCTCTAAGGGAGAGTCCAGCCACCCTGCGGAGAAAACTCATTTCAGCCGCTTGTATCCGAGATCTTGTTCTTTCGGTCATAACCCAAAGCTCATGACCATAGATGAGGGTGGGAACGTAGATCGATCGGTAAATTGAGAGCTTTGCCTTTTGACTCAGCTCTCTCTTCACCACGACAGACCGGTACAGCGCCCGCTTCACTGCGGACGCTGCACCTATCCGCCTATCGATCTCACGCTCCAGTTTTCCCTCATTCGTGAACAAGATCCCGAGATACTTAAACTCCTCCACTTGGGGCAGGACCTCCTCCCCGACCCGGAGAGGGCATGCTACCCTTTTCCGGCTCAAGACCATGGCCTCGGATTTGGAGGAACTGATCCTCATTCCGGCCGTATCACACTCGGCTGCAAACCGCTCCAGTGAAAGCTGTGAAAGCAGTGAAAGTCCGTTGGATAGTCGAACCTCGGACTCTGACATATGTGATCTAGATCCTCTTTTAATTTTTCCAAAACTTTTTTTGACGTGTTTATTATCTTTTTCTTCTTTGTAACTGCTTTTGTGGTGCTTTGATCATTTTTATAGATTGTGAAAACTGGTAAATGATCACTTAAGTCGGTCGTTAAGATACCACCTATCACATCCCCATTTGTTATATTTGTGAAAATATTATCAATTATTGTGGCACTATGAGTTGTAATTCTTGTTGGCTTTGATATCAGTGGATATATATTTAAACTGTACATGGAGTTTATAAATGTGCTGATGTTATTTGAATCTGTTTTATTTCCCATATCAATGTTAAAGTCTCCACACAAAAAAAACTTTTTTATTAAAACTCTTCTCTATTAGCTCAGTTTTATCATTTTATCAGTGAAAATTTCTATATTTGCTATATTTTTCTTTTGTATATCAATGACATGTGAAGTGTCTAAAAAGTTACAAATCATCCTGTTCACAGATGATACAAATTTATTTTGTTCTGGGAATAACTTAAAAACTAGGGATGGGACCGATCTGATCCAGTATCGGATACCAGCATAATGTGAGTATCGGATATCGGATCCAACCTGCCGATGTTTCCGATCCAGCATCAAAGAGCAATTGTGTTCCATCACATTCTGTGACTGCCATCTTAAAATTGTGTGAGTTAAACCTAATGAAGACACTCTTAAGCCTTACACAGGAAACTCACTGACTTTAACAGCACACAAGAGGCAAGTCTATACCACACACATGTCCTTCTTACTCATGGTGCAGCTGAAAAAACTGCTAAGCATGATGGGAAAGACAACACAGCCACTTCCCTTAACCACTAAGAGAGTGGATTTTGTTGTCTTTCCCATTATGCTTAGCATTTTTTTAGTCATTATAAAATGAATAAACTGACAAACAAACATATGAATTCAGCCAACATTAGTCTCCTATTAAAACCAGGCAAAGACCCAGTACTACCTACCAGTTATTGTCCCATCTCTCTTATTAATGTCGATGTTAAAATAATTTGTAAAGTCCTCTCTAAAAGATTAGAGAAGATAACTTCTCTCATTATTCATCCTGATCAAATTGGATTCATAAAAGGAAGACACTCGACCACAAACACTCGCAGTTATATAAGTTAATAGAGTATTCATATAGTAAAAATATTGAATCAGCTATTTTGTCTTTAGACGCTGAAAAAGCATTCAATAGAGTAAATTTGAAATTTTTTATATGCTACCTTGGTTAAATTCGGATTTGGAAACTATTTCATTAATCTGTTAAAAGTTTTATATAGTTCACCAACAGCGTGTGTCAGGACAAATAATCAAATATCTTCAAACTTCTGTTTACAAAGGGGCATCAGGCAGGGATACCCACTTTCACCAGCATTATTTGCTATTTTTATTGAACCTTTAGCAGCAGCAATAAGACAAACTGCTGATATTAAAGGCATACGGTGTAAAAATATAGAACATAAAATTAGTCTTTATGCTGACAATGTTTTACTTTTCCTTCAGAACTCAGAAAACTCGACATCTAATGTTATTGAATTAATAAACTCGTTTTCAAAAGTTTCTGATTATTCTATAAATTGGTCAAAATGCTCTTCCAATAAATTGCGTGTTTAATACGTCTCTCAATGAAAGACTACAATCAGGTAGCATTACATATTTGGGTATTAATATTTCTCCTAGATTGGAAGACTTAATAAAATTGAATGATATCCCACTTTCAAAGAAAATCGAAGATGATCTTACTAGATGGAAATTGTTATAACACGGGGAACCCAGATAATATGAGACCCAGAACGAAGCAGAAACAGAGGATACAAAAGTGACAATGTTTATTAATTCACAGTGGATATCAGCTTAACAGTCGTATCTCTGCAACATCCTGGAAGAAGGGGGAGACGGTGGTCAGAGGAGTTCTTCAGGTAAGAGTCTTGATAATGATTTTGCTGTGTTAATCTCTTACAGCAAGTGTGCCCAACCAGTCGCTCGCGGGCGACCGGTCGCCCGCCAGCTGGTTCCCAGTTGCCCGCGAAGCTCAACCTTGCTCTAACAGCTGACGAGCCGGCTCTCAGCTGTTAACAAGGTGAAATGTCCGCTGCTAAGCTTCATTCTAACTCCGGCAGAAGTGGTGGAGGTGACATTTCCGCTGCTCAGCTTCATTCTAACTCCGGCAGAAGGGGTGGAGGGAGGAATGACTATATGCCAATGTGCAGGAACGCTTTACTCAGCCCTCCCCATCTTGTATGCTCACAGACACAGTCTCGCGATGACTGACGAGACTTTAAGACAGCAGTGAGACCGCTGAGGAGTGAATGTCAGTACGCAGAAAACATGGAAGGAAAACTAGCGAAGAAGCAAACGAAAACTTACTATTTTCACACAGAATGGGAGGAGGATTATTTTTTTGTTTATTCTAATTCAAAGTCTATTTGCCTCATCTGTAATTCGAGCGTTGCCTTGCCCAAAAAGTGCAACTTGGAGCGGCATTTCAAGACGATGCACAAACGTTTTGATGCAGATTTCCTTCCTAAAAGTTCTTTACGGACTCACAAAGTGCGGGAGCTAAAGCACAAGCTTGCAGCACAGCAATCGATCTTCACTCGGCCCAGCACGAAAGGTAAGGCTGCTACAATCGCCTCCTACCGTGTTAGCTGCATCCTGGCTCAACATAAGAAGTCGTTCAGTGATGGAGAAGTTATGAAAGAAGCGTTTATTGAGGCTGCAGATGCACTTTTTCACGATTTTAAAAATAAAAGTGAGATCGTAGCTGAAATTAAAGACGTGCAGTTGTCCAGACAAACAGTGACACGACGATGTGAGGGAATGGCTGTGGATGTGGAGGAGCAGCTAAAAAAGAACGTGTAACAATGTGAGTGTTTCTCTCTTCAGTTTGATGAGTCAACAGACATGGTGGACACAGCACAGCTGTGTGTTTTTATCAGAATGGCCTTTGCAGACATGAGTGCAAAAGAGGAGCTGCTCACCATCTTGCCTTTGAAGGGACACACAAGAGGAGAAGATATTTTTAATGTGTTTATGGAGTTTGTTAATAAAAGCAACTTGCCCCTCTATAAACTAATTTCTATAACAACTGATGGTGCTCCAGCAATGACCGGTCACACCAGTGGATTTGTTGCACTCTGCAAGCAGAATGATGCTTTCCCAGACATTTTGAACTATCACTGCATCATACACCAACAGGCCCTGTGTGGGAAGATTTTAAACATGAAGGAAGTGATGGATGTGGCCATGAAAACTGTGTGCTCTATAAGGGCAGGAGTCTGCAGAGGAGGTTGTTCCGGGCTCACTTGAGCCGTTTACGCATTTGCCGGCCCTCCCCGGTCCCGCTCGTCTCTGGTTGGCCCAGAGCCAGCTCTGGCCCGCCCTCGTTGATTACGCACTGTCCGGAGAGCAAGCCTTGAAGTGGGTGGGGTGTTCACTTGACGTGGGTGGGGTATTCACTTGACGTGGGTGGGCAGTTCTTACCGAAAAGCTCAAAAAGGATATGACGTCAGTTTGTCTGCGACCCATCAACAACGCCGAACATGGAGGACGCGGAGCTCATGTATGTGTTGATGCTGCTGATCGAAGTGCTTCAGTTACACACTGCAGTACTAAAAGCGATATGTGAACGTCGAGAGAGATGTCGAGTCAGACGAAAAATCGCGAGGCGACGTAGAGCACAGTGGTACCGAAGGTTCTGCATGGCTGTACAGCAACGTGAAACAACGAGACAGCGTCGACTGGTAAGCGGTTAGCCAGCTAGCATAATTAGCTTGATGTTACATGATTTGGTTATGAAAGTAGTTGCTATTTAGTGTATCTGAATGACCACTAATGGCCCGGGACATGTGTGTAGATGTTTATCTATATTTGAACTTACTATTAAGTCATTAGTAATGTTTTTATTTTGTTGTTGTCCGATTTAGATGATGTGCCGCCTACGGGGACCGTCTGTCTGGGCCTACGAACGCAGCTCTAACTGGTGGGACAATGTGGTTCCAACACTCACCGAAAGGCAATGGATTGAAAACTTCCGTATGTCTGAGGAAAGTTTTAAGTACATCTGCTCCAAATTACGACCAGCATTAGAGCAGAAAGACTCTACATTTAGGAAGTGTGTGGGCAACGTAACGTGAAATGTCCACTTTCCTATCTGTTCATTAAATGTAAACATTGTATGACAGTCTGATTTACTGTACATTAAAAGTACACAAAATGTCAGTTGTTGTTGGTTCAATACACATAAATATTTTTAATCTATAACATACTATACACTGTCATATATATATACAGTATATATACACTATGCAGTATANTTCTGGTTCTGCAGACCTCATGGTTCTGGTTCTGCAGACCTCATGGTTCTGGTTCTGCAGACCTCATGGTTCTGGTTCTGCAGACCTCATGGTTCTGGTTCTGCAGCCTCATGGTTCTGGTTCTGCAGACCTCATGGTTCTGGTTCTGCAGACCTCATGGTTCTGGTTCTGCAGACCTCATGGTTCTGGTTCTGCAGACCTCATGGTTCTGGTTCTGCAGACCTCATGGTTCTGGTTCTGCAGACCTCATGGTTCTGGTTCTGCAGACCTCATGGTTCTGGTTCTGCAGACCTCATGGTTCTGGTTCTGCAGACCTCATGGTTCTGGTTCTGCAGACCTCATGGTTCTGGTTCTGCAGACCTCATGGTTCTGGTTCTGCAGACCTCATGGTTCTGGTTCTGCAGACCTCATGGTTCTGGTTCTGCAGACCTCATGGTTCTGGTTCTGCAGACCTCATGTTTTAAATGTTCTGAATCTTGTTTGTCCTTCAGGAAGGTCGAGGATCTGGATGGTTCTTCTGGACCAGGGAAGTCCACTGTGTTATCCACCAAAGGTAGGTGCACACCTGACCTTCAGCCAAAGTCTCTGGCTGTGTCTCAATTCAGGGGCTGCGTCCTCATGAGGACCCAGCCTAGCTGGGCCGAGTAGGCCACGCACTCACAAGACCGGTGGGCTGAGCCAAACTGCTGAAATGGGACGGTCTAGCCTTCAGGTTTGCCGGCCTTGAAGTGGGTGGGGCGTTCTCTAGAGCTTTGGAGCGTGACGTCACGGTCCGCGGCGCAAAGCATGATGGTCCACGGCGCACAGCATTGTGGGATTGAAATCGCCATTTTAAAAGCCCTCTAAAAGAAGCTCTGTCTTTCGTTTTTTTTGTTAGAATCTAAGAAGGTTGTAACAGTTTTGCAATGGTCTAAACATGCTGTGTTATTGGATGTAATGTCCGGTCACACGATCTGAAAGTAGATAGAAAACGGACTTTCAGTTTCTGTTTCCTGCTGGAAGCAGCGCGAGGGAGCTCATGTGTCGGACCTAACAAAAAGGAGATGAATGTCCTGATATCAGCTGTGAAACGTCCTGATATAACTTTCTCCATGTCCCAAAATAACTGCTAGTTTGTTCCAGACATCCTGGTGAGTGTATAAATTCGTTTTGTTGGAGTTGTGCCATAATTTTTGCCACGATTTTGTCCGGGTGTTTAGTTCATAGAAGTGGGTCAGCCTAGTTTAGGTTGGGTTTATATTTTTTATATAACGTAGTCTGATTTTAGACAGAGTGGACAGCTGTGTTATTGTGAAATAAACTGTTTAAAGTTTCTAGAGTGTTGTTGTTACTGTATTAATACTGATCTGTGTTCTGATCTATCCTTGTCAAGGCAAAACTTCATATGAAATGAATGAAAACTCCAGAAGAGCTCAGTGAAGCTGCAGATGGAGAAGCAGGGACCAGCAGCTACAAATACTGTACACCGTCCATGTTGCTCAGGTAGTACCACATAAAACAATTTCTTCATGCACAAACAGAAAGGTAGTAGTCATCTGTTACAGAACAGGTCAGAGCTGAATAAAAACCAGCTGGAAAAAGTAAATTTAAAGTATTAAATAGGACTTCCTTGTTTTGTCATCATTGTTTAAGGTGTCACACAAAACTCTGTCTAATACCTGTGTCTTTTTCTCTTCAAGGGATGGAGGTGACAAGCTCATAACAGAAGGACGTTGTTATCTTCTTCAATTAAACTGCTCCAAGACTGAGGCCATACTGATTGGCACCCCTCACCAGATACAAACATCAACTTTAACAACAATCTCCTTCTCTGGTCAAGACATCCCCCTCTCCACCTCTGTTACAAATCTTGGAATAAAAATGGACTCTCATCTTACATTTGAAAATCACATTAAGCATCTGTTTAAAACCTGCTTCTTCCATCTTCGAAACATCTCCAGACTTCGCCCATCTCTGACTTTTCCTGATGCTGAGAAACTCGTCCATGCCTTTGTCTCCTCCAGGCTCGACTACTGCAACTCCCTGTTTATTGGTATCCCTGGCAAAAACCTTCAGAAACTTCAATACATTCAAAACAGTGCAGCAAGGATTCTGTTGAGAGTTCGTAAATTTGAACATATTACACCCATTCTCCATAACCTCCATTGGCTTCCTGTCACCTACAGAATTCAGTACAAAACTGCTCTCATTACCCATCAATGCTTGCACGGCACTTCACCTGACTATCTAAAGGACATTCTTGCACCATATTCATCCACCCGGTCTCTACGATCACAGAACAGTAATTTCCTTCATATTCCTCGGACCAAATTGAGGACCATGGGAGACCGAGCATTCTGTGTGGCTGCCCCCCGCCTGTGGAACTCCCTCCCTGATGACCTGAGAGCTCCACAGTCACTGGTTGACTTTAAAAGCAGCATAAAGACCTTTCTTTTTAAGCAAGCCTATTCTGCCTCCACATGATTTTATCTTTGATCTTAGCTGATATCATTATTGATTTTACTTGATTTTATTGATTTTACTTGTTTTATTTTATTTATTTTTTAAGCAAGCCTAATCTGCATCCACATGATTTTATCTTGATCTTAGTCGATATTATTATTGATTTTATTTGATTTTATCACTTGTTTTATTTTGATCTTTGCTTTATTACAATTTGTAGCACTTTGAGATTTTTATTAATGAAAAGTGCATTATAAATGGAATTCATTATTATTATTATTATTATCTGACAGAGGCTTTGATATTAGACTGTGTGAGAGTCAAGGTTCTTGTCATTCACATCACATGTTGTACGTGAGGTGGAACGAAGCTGTGTACACAGGGTCCCTCTCAACGTTTCATCAAAATCTTTCCAGATATTTAGCTAACAAACAGCGTTGAGTCCATTAGTTAACGGCAACGTTCAGAGCAGACGTGTGGAACAAGGCGCAGCCCTCAGAGCATGCGTTAAGGACAACTCTCAGCTCACCTGCAGCCCTCAGAGCATGCGTTAAGGACAACTCTCAGCTCACCTGCAGCCCTCAGAGCATGCGTTAAGGACAACTCTCAGCTCACCTGCAGCCCTCAGAGCATGCGTTAAGGACAACTCTCAGCTCACCTGCAGCCCTCAGAGCATGCATGAAGGACAACTCTCAGCTCACCTGCAGCCCTCAGAGCATGCGTTAAGGACAACTCTCAGCTCACCTGCAGCCCTCAGAGCATGCGTTAAGGACAACTCTCAGCTCACCTGCAGCCCTCAGAGCATGCGTTAAGGACAACTCTCAGCTCACCTGCAGCCCTCAGAGCATGCGTTAAGGACAACTCTCAGCTCACCTGCAGCCCTCAGAGCATGCGTTAAGGACAACTCTCAGCTCACCTGCAGCCCTCAGAGCATGCGTTAAGGACAACTCTCAGCTCACCTGCAGCCCTCAGAGCATGCGTTAAGGACAACTCTCAGCTCACCTGCAGCCCTCAGAGCATGCATTAAGGACAACTCTCAGCTCACCTGCAGCCCTCAGAGCATGCGTTAAGGACAACTCTCAGCTCACCTGCAGCCCTCAGAGCATGCATGAAGGACAACTCTCAGCTCACCTGCAGCCCTCAGAGCATGCGTTAAGGACAACTCTCAGCTCACCTGCAGCCCTCAGAGCATGCGTTAAGGACAACTCTCAGCTCACCTGCAGCCTGTGTGAGAGTCAATGTTCTTTATTGTCATTCACATCACATGTTGTACGTGAGGTGGAATGAAACTGTGTACACAGGGTCCCAGTTACAGCCAACAAAAGTACAGTATAAATGAATGATGTGCTGAAGTTCAAATCCCATCATTCACTAAAGGGAGATTTCCACTTGATACTAATGATTTTGAAAACACATGAGCACACCTTAGAATTCATGTGGAAAGTGACTGGTTGCATGAGAAACAAATATAAAATGTTACATAGAACTACACCAGTTAACTATACTGGTGCTTACATGTGAAAGTGAAGAGGAGACACTTCTTCAGATTGTGTATGTGCTGTATGTAAAATGTAGACTGGAGAAAAAAAATTATATTTGATGGACTCGTTGTTTTGAAATATTTTTACAGTTGAATAATAACAAGTGGTTGTTTTTTCTCATTTAATAAAAATTAATATGGTAAACATTTATGAAATATTTACTTCAGCACTAACATGTAAACATGATGAAATTGATCACATTTGTAGTAAACATTTGATGTATTAACAAATTTCATTAACGGGGATTAACCTGTCCAAATAAAAGTTGAATGAATGAATTTCAGGTAAGAAATAAACATAAAATGAAACATCCATTTTGAAGTAAACATTTGATGTAATTAAACATTTCTAGTAACAATGTGATGAACATTGTGTAAGTTAATACATTTTATAGAAAAATTGCTACACAAAAATGTGCAAATATACAGCATGATTTACATAATTATGTATCCCTTGAAGCTGGAGAACAAACTGAGAAATATCTTTAGGAAGCTTCATGCTTTCTGCAGACGTCCAGCTATGTCTGTGTGGGTCCACACAAGGTCACAGTGGTTTGATTATGCACCTGTGCAGTGTGGACGATGCTTCTTCAGGTGAAATTCATCTCCTGCCTCCACAGCTGCTGGATGCTGCATGTCTTGTATCTGTGAGGGAACTTTCTCCAGGCAGCAGCGATCACACTGAGTCCATCAGGAGATGCTCCAAGTTCAGGAGTTGGATTTTGTACTGCTAGCTGCATTTTAATGCATCACCCTCATCATGACTCAGAGAGCAGAACCTGTGAACACACAATTAAAATGGTGAATGAAAAGACAGAAACATTTGTCTATAATATATATGCATCTTAATACTTATTATATATAAAGTAATCTAATCAAGATTTGTCTACATGTCATTAGACAAGCTCAAGTCATTAAAAATAAGGTAATTTTCTACTTGGAGCTTTGTAAATCAGTTAAAATCCTATAAAAAATTAAGTGTTCACAAGTTTTAATACTAATAGCATACAGAAGGTTGATTGATTCTGAAAGACATGTATATTAATAATTTATGTAAAATTAATGAGCCAACAACGTACCTTCAATGTATTTACAATCTGGGGGCTTTAAAAATGTCCAAATCATCTATGAACCCAGCTGTTCATAGATTGGACCAGCTCTCCCAGTGAATTGTAATTATAAAAATTATTTGTGGTGTAAACACAGACCAGGTCTGCTAAAATGACTGGGAATGTCAGTGGAGGCAAGTATTACTCCGGGTCTCTGCTCCATTTATTTATTTATTTCAAACGGGCAACATTTCCAATTATACCGATTTTTTTCATGTAGTTTTTTTTTCTCACCTGGGAGAAGCTTATTAGGATACAGTCCACTTTATTTTGCCTGCTTTTCAGAACCGTGACGGAAGATACAGCGCGAAAACAATGGAAAATCTCCTGAATTTCTTTTATTTTTTATGAGGGCAACAAAGATGGCGGTCGAGACGGGAACGCCCCGACACGCCCCCGACACGCCCCACACAGTGACGTCTGCTCCAAAGCAAGTGGGTGGGAAGTTCTTGTGTGCCGCTTGGTGTGTGTGGAAAGAGAAGGGACGCCGCTAAAATATATTAGTTAGCTGAATACATGTATATATGTTAGTGTTTCTGAGTTTACTGTTTGTTAAGAACTGATTACAAATCAGCTTATAAGGGGCGATCTGTTAAAACCCAGAGTGGACCTACAAAATGCAAGCTGTCGAGTAGCTCAACTGGTTAATCAACCTGCGATTGGTGCAGAGATACTTTTCTCGAAGCTGGTTCGAATCTCACTCGGTACGGTTAAAACTTATTTTACGTTTGTCTTTTATTGGATAAAAAAATGAGGACTGAGATTAAAAGGAAGGAGTTTGTGAAACTCCTTCTTTTTTTTTATCCAATAAAAGACAAACGTAAAATAAGTTTTAACCGTACCGAGTGAGATTCGAACCAGCTTCGAGAAAAGTATCTCTGCACCAATCGCAGGTTGATTTACCAACTGAGCTACTGGACAACTTGCATTTCACAGGTCCACTCTGGGTTTTAACAGATTACCCCTTATAAGCTGCTTTGTTATCAGTTCTTCAAAAACAGTAAACTCAGAAACACTAATATACTGTATATTCAGCTAACACATTTTTTTTGTCGTTTCTGTAGTTAAATTTTAATGAGATATATTCGAGCTGAGGTTGTTTGAGATGACTAAATAAAGGTTGAATGAATATTCGCGCTGAGGTTGTTGTTAAAACGAGCTGATGACTCAACAACAGGCAGCGGCTGCACGCAGAAAGTCCCCCCACCCACCCCCCGCGAAATCTCTGCTGGCGCTATGAATTCTGGGATAGCCTCCGTCTTGAAGGATTCACGAATGCATCCTTCGATTTCGGCAGGAAGTAGGCCGCATTCCTCGGCCGCATGAGGAGGAGTCTTCGAATTGGGACAGTCCTCCGCGCGGGGCAGTGACGTATGCGGCCGACAAATGCGCACTCATGAGGATGCAGCCCCTGAATTGAGACACAGCCTCTGTGTCGCTGCTGTGACATCACTTCCTGTTTGTCATCTCTGTGGGTCTCTGCTGTGACATCACTTCCTGTTTGTCATCTCTGTGGGTCTCTGCTGTGACATCACTTCCTGTTTGTCATCTCTGTGGGTCTCTGCTGTGACATCACTTCCTGTTTGTCATCTCTGTGGGTCTCTGCTGTGACATCACTTCCTGTTTGTCATCTCTGTGGGTCTCTGCTGTGACATCACTTCCTGTTTGTCATCTCTGTGGGTTTCTGCTGTGACATCACTTCCTGTTTGTCATCTCTGTGGGTCTCTGCTGTGACATCACTTCCTGTTTGTCATCTCTGTGGGTTTCTGCTGTGACATCACTTCCTGTTTGTCATCTCTGTGGGTCTCTGCTGTGACATCACTTCCTGTTTGTCATCTCTGTGGGTCTCTGCTGTGACATCACTTCCTGTTTGTCATCTCTGTGGGTTTCTGCTGTGACATCACTTCCTGTTTGTCATCTCTGTGGGTCTCTGCTGTGACATCACTTCCTGTTTGTCATCTCTGTGTCTCTGCTGTGACATCACTTCCTGTTTGTCATCTCTGTGGGTCTCTGCTGTGACATCACTTCCTGTTTCTCTCAGATGACTCCATGAGGACCTCCCACTTCACCTTGAAAACCCAGACCACCTCCTCTGTGCCGGTTCTGATCCGCAGCAACACCACCAGCCTCCTGGACCAGGCCAGTGTACTGGACCAGAGAGACCACAGAACCAGCAGCTTGGACCAGAGAGTTCTCAGAACCAGGACTCTGGGCCAGCGCAGTAAAACCTTGGACCACAGCTGTGGGCTGAAGGACAGTCAGACCCGGAAGTTGTCCACGTGAGTTCTGATGATTGGAACCAACTGTTGAAAGTTTTTGTGTGGGTTCAGGCTCTTCACTGGACCCAGGGCCCAGCTGGGCTGTCAGGACCAGTTACAGGTCCAGTGGTTCTGTCCTAACTCAACATTCTCATGGTTGACTCCGGTTGGTCCAGTAGAGCCGGAACACTAAACGCTGGACTTCATCTCGTTCTTTCACCGCCGTTACAAACTTTCAGAAAACAGCTCAGGTTCTGATGGGTTCTGGTGGTGCTACGGTCAGAACCCAGTTCAGACCACATGTCTGTAGGATAGTTGAAATGCTTGGTAACTGTTCATTACCGCACATGTACGTGTTCAGTGGCGGCTCATGCGGTATATACAAAAAAAAAAAGAGAAAAAAAAAGGTAGTCCCCGATTTACGAGATTTTCGTCTTACGAGATAGTCGTAGTAACGGAACTCGCTCGTAAGTCGGGAATTACCTGTATATATATATATATACACAAACCGGATTCCAAAAAAGTTGGGACACTAAACAAATTATGAATAAAAACTGAATGCAATGATGTGGAGGTGCCAACATCTAATGTTTTATTCAGAATAGAACACAAATCACAGATCAAAAGTTTAAACTGAGAGAATGTTTCATTTTAAGGGAAAAATATGTTGTTTCAAAATTTCATGGCATCAACAAATCCCAAAAAAGTTGGGACAAGTCCATTTTGGGACAAGAACCACTTCCGTTTCCGGCGAGCTGATGGACGCTGCTCCCTCTGGCTTCTCTGTAGTCTTTTTATCATTGAACTGACCCGTTTTTCGAACAGGACTAAAGTTGGTCCACCGTCCAACTGAATTCGGTGTTCAGTGACTCAGAGAGTCACACGGGGCCGTCCAAAAAATTATTTTGGCCCAGGACCGGCCGCTGCACCCCACCGGTCAGTCTGAGCGCATCTTGCCAGCCAGGTGAGCCCTCAAGCTGGGGAGCCGTCCCACAAAGCCCCAGTGGTTTTTTTGCCACTCTCACTGGATCCCAACTGAATTTCTCATCTGGACCTGTGGTTCTACTTGGTTCTAACAAGAATCGCAGGGGGGTATTTTGCTGACCTTTCCGCTGCCTTTTGTTGGATTGGCCTCGTGGCGTGGGGGGAAGTGTACCTGGCCCTAACCTGTGCCCCAGAACCGAACAGAGTTGGCTGTGGGGGACTTCGTCTACATTAAAGCCGGTCTCAGCCTCTGAGCGGCCCGTTACCTTAATACGAAGGATTGTTCACCTCCGTGGCCTTTTTGACCACCTTTCATCGGCCCTGGATAATAATAATTTTATTCCGGATCACGCTGTTGCTCCTGCTGATCTGAAACAGGCTTGGATCATGCCTTTAATTTCAAGAAGATTCTCTGGCAGCTCACTCTGCTATTTGCTGCAAATTATCTGTTTCTACCTGTTGATTCTGGACCCAGCTTCTGTTTCCCATGGCCACATCCATTCATCTTCACAGGGAGGCTGGAGCCCCCCTCAGCCCAACTCAAACTGCAGTTGGGCCACCTCATCGGATTTGTTTGCCCATCTAATTTGTGACGCTTTATGGTCTGAGACTTTTCTGCACCATTCATATTATTGTCATTATTTTCAGATCTCAGACTATCTGGAATCACTGAATCTTGTTAACACATCTGGGTCTGCCCATCACTGCAACTTTCACTGTTTTTGGGTTCTGAATGATCGTGTCTTCATTAATGTTTCTCATGGTTCAATTATGGGGGCTAATTGTCACACTGTTAACTCCTGTAATTACACATCAGTGACAAAGAATTCAAGAAAATGTCTGATAATAATGTTGTTATTGCTCTCAGGGATTCAGCCCAACCCTGGACCCCCCACTAACTATAGTACACCAGATGACTTTAAAAACATGTCAGGTCTTCATTTCCTGCATGTAAATGCTCGTAGCCTTCTAAAAAAACTTGATGCCTTGAAAATTCTGGTCAGTTCTTCTGGGGCAGATGTAATCGTCCTCTCTGAAACTTGGCTCAACAAATCTGTTCTAAATAATGATGTGGTAATCAATGGATTTAAGATCTATCGCTGTGATTGTCAAAAAAGGGGGGTGGAGTCGCTATTTACATCAGAGATTCTTTGGCTGCCAGTATTGTGTCTGCAAAAACAATCCCAAACCAGTTTGAGGCCTTAGCTGTGAACATCACTTTGAATGGAGGTCAGATCTTATCTGTAGTGGGTTTTTATCATCCCCCCTCCGCAACACCTGAGGCTCTGACCTCTGACAGAATTCCTAAGAAATTTAAAATTCAAAGAGATTTTTTTGGCTGGAGATTTCAACATTGACTGGGATAAGTCGACCCCTCTCTGTGATAAATTCAAGGAATGTTGCCTATCACTCAATCTAACCCAACTTATTGACTCTCCCAATAGGCAAAACAAAAACTGTCCTGAAAAATCTTTCCATCCTAGACCTGTTTCTAACAAATACACCTCACAAATTCCCTGGTACATGTGTATTTGCTGACATTTTGAGTGATCATTGTGCGATAGCGGCTCTTAGAGCTATTAAACTTCCACCCTCTAAGCCCAGAATAATTCAAACAAGGGATTTGCCCTCTGGTTAATCATCCGACATGTCACAGCTGTGACTTGTTTTGCTATTACTCCAATGACGCATGTGCGCAGGAAATATTCAGTGCTTTCAGCACCACCCTCTGAATGTTAGTAGGGATGAAATAGAACTCCACTTCTAAAGCAACTCCATTGGCTCCCAGTTCATTATCGAGTGAATTTCAAGGTATGGGTTTTAACTTGGCAAGCTCTCAGAACTTTTACATCCCTACACCACTAGCAGGGCATTGAGGTCCTGTGATCAAGACCTGCTGATTGTCCCCCAGACAAAACTAAAAACTAAAGGAAACAGAGCCTTTTCTTCTATGGCTCCAAGACCCTTCCTCAAACTCTCCGTTCAGCGGACTCAGTGGACTCAGTGAACCCAGTGGACTCAGCTGACTCATTGGACTCAACGGACTCATTGGACTCCAGTGCTGGGCAGCGCTAATCCAAAAATTAGTTCAGCTATTTCTAAAGTGCTTATTAATTTATTTAGGTCCGCAATTTCAAAAGCGCTTATGTCTTAGGAAAACTCGCGGAAGCTAATTTTAAAAGCGCTAAAGTGCGAATGGCGAACTACTTTTTTAAATCCAGCAGATTTGACCATTTCGTGAAACAGTTAAGCTCAAGAACCCTTGTGCTATAAAGTCAGCTAAGAAATATATATTTTTAAGCGTTTATTTAGCTAAATTTAAAGAAATAAAGCCGTCCCACCCGCGCGCATGAAATGGCGAACTACTTTTTTTAATCCAGCAGATTTGACCATTTCGTGAAACGGTTAAGCTCAGGAACCCTTGTGCTATAAAGTCAGCTAAGAAATGTATTTTTTCTCAGCAAAGAAATAATTGTTTTTACCGTGTTTTCTTGTAAAGTAAGTCCTTCCTGCGGGCTCGCTTCTGTGGCAGCCATTTTGAACAGAGCAAATAAGTCAAAGTCAAAGTCAAAGTCAACTTTATTGTCAGATCTGCAATATGTACAGTGCAGGACATACACAGGACCGAAATTGCGTTTCTCTCAGTCCCTCGGTGCAACAGTAAACATCTAAACATTGAAACACTGAAACATATAATAATAGACATAAGCATAAAAATAGTAAAACTAACACTGTCCTGAGTTGTTTTTTTTTTTTTTTTTTTTTTTGCATAGTGGTATAAAAAAAGAGTATAAAAAGTATAACTAAAATAAACTAAAGGTTTCTAGCATTGACATTTGCAAAGTGGCAAAGCAGCGTATGAGTCAATGTACACAGTATATGTATGAGGTAGTAGTTGATGTTGTTGTAGAGGCAAAAAGTGGCATATGCAGTAAGGCACATTGGGCATCCCTAAATAAGACCGTTCAGAGCACACTGTATATGTACCAGCAGTGGTGTAGATATTAGAGTAGTGTAAATAAATGTAAACAGTAGTAATTACATGTAAGCAGTAGTAATAAAAGTAAACAGTATTAATAAATGTAAACAGAGAATGTAAACAGTATTATGATTATAGGCAGTGATGTAATACAGACATTAGTGCAAGTATGAGAAGTAGTGCAAACTGTATGAGCACATGACCGAGAGTTTAGTGAAAACCCGTTTGGTGACACAGAGTCTAGTGTTAAAAACTTTGTGTTGAGTGATAGTATGTGAGAAAGTTTTAGTGTTAAGGCAGTTCAAATGGGAGGGGAGGCAGAGCAGGCAGAGTGTTTAGCATTCTGACTGCCTGATGAACAGAGCTGTCTCTCAGTCTGCTGGTTCGAGCCTGGAGACTCCTCAGTCTCCTTCCTGATGGCAGCAGTCTGAAGCAGCTGTGTAGTGGGTGTGTGGGATCACCTGCCATGCAGTGGGCTTTCCGAGTGAGGCGTTTGCTGTGTAAGTCCTGCAGTGAGGGCAAGGAGGTGCCCACGATCTTCTCAGCTGCTCTCACAATGCGCTGGAGGCTCTTGCGGCAGGATGCAGTACATGCACCAAACCACACAGTGATGCAGCTGGTCAGGACACTTTCTATGGCACCTCTGTAGAAGGTGCTCATGATGGGGGTTGAAGCTCCAGCCCTTTTCAGCTTGCGGAGAAAGTAGAGACGCTGGTGAGCCTTCTTTGCCAGTGCTGCAGTGTTCCTGCTCCAGGACAGGTCCTTTGAGACGTGCACTCCCAGGAACTTGGTGCTGTCCACTCTCTCCACTGCGGTGCTGTTGATGGTCAGAGGAGGATGTTGGGCATCCCTCTTCCTGAAGTCCACAACAATCTCCTTTGTCTTCTCCACGTTGAGAGTGAGATTGTTGTGTCCGCACCACAAGGCCAGGCGGCTCACCTCGTTCCTGTAGTCCGTCTCATCGTTGTTGCTGATGAGACCTACCACTGTTGTGTCATCCGCAAACTTGATGAAGTGGTTGGAGCTGTACGATGGTGTGCAGTCATGTGTTAGCAGGGTGAATAGAAGGGGGCTCAGCACACATCCTTGTGGGGCCCCTGTGTTCAATGTGATGGTGCTAGATGTGTTACTCCCGATCCGTACTGTCTGTGGTCTCCCGGTCAGGAAGTCTAGCAGCCAGTTACACATTGAGGTGTTCAGCCCCAGACTGTCCAGTTTAAGGATGAGCTGTTGGGGGATGATGGTGTTAAATGCCGAGCTGAAGTCGATGAACAACATTCTAACATAGGAGTCCTTCGTGTCCAGATGTGTGAGAGCTGTGTGAAGGGCAGAGGAGATGGCATCGTCGGTTGAGCGATTAGGTCGGTATGCAAATTGGAAGGGATCCAGGGAGTCAGGGAGGACAGATGTGATGCTTTTCATGACTAGCCGTTCAA
>JBBPBX010026277.1:14320-38235 GCA_038048925.1 Garcialebias charrua | reverse complement strand
GGTCCTCAACTATATAAAGCTGCAGTTGAGTTCTACTCTTCGTTGGAGCATTGTGCTTATCTATGGTATTTATGCTCCCAGCCTGTTCAGTTTCTATGTAAAGAGTTATTTACCTTGTTCTCTGTGTCTCCAGTCATCCTGCCTCCTTGCATTCCTTCCAGTCCTGGTCTGCCTCGGTTCAGTTCCTTGGCCTCATGCCTGATCCTCCAAACCATTGGTCTGCTATACTGGTTCACCACTCTCTGGACCCAATTGGATTCACCTCAGCGCTCCACCCAAATCATCCAACCTGTAAGAGAAGAGAAGACACGATTAACCGAAGGACTTACTCTTACTCCAACCCACCTGACCTTCTGTTTGTTCCCCAGGGACTCCAGAGGACCACTTGTAAATAGTCACCTGTACATAATAAACACTGTTAAAATTTTACCTTTTGAAGTCTTGTCTCGTTCCGGGTCTCGTACCAATCTGGGTTCACTGAAATCATTACAGTTTTAGGTACCACCAAACGCAGCTGGTCTGATTATCTCAGCGCACGAGAAGAACATACGTTGAAGTAGGTCAGAGAGTTATGCAGGTACAAGGCCATTAATGTACTTAAATGTCAACAGGATAATCTTAAAATCAATTCTGACACACACAGGGAGCCAGTGAAGGGAGGACAGAACCGGTGAGATGTGCTTAAATGTAAGAGTTCCTTTTTATGGCTGAGTTGCAGCATTTTGGAAGAGGTGGAGACGTGAGAGAGAAGCCTGACTGATCCTAACATAAAGTTAGTTACAGTAGTCCAGCCGGGTTTAACAAGGTCAGATCTGATCAACACAAACTTAAACTTAGCTATCTGCCTTAACTGGAATAAGCTTTTTTCAAGAACAGAGTTTTACTGTTTATTAAACTTAAAATTAGAGTCTAAAACCTTCCTGAGATTTGTAACAGAATGCTTAACGCCAAAAATACACTACATGCGGTCCGCTCCGCTCCGCAGGTCGCAGCTGAGCGTCTCAAACTCCAATTTCCACTACCTCCGCTCAGCTCAGGTCCGCCTGCATGCGCCGCTCCTAGACGCATGCGCGGGATTTGCGGGATCGCGCGATAAATCAAGTGATAAATAAGTAAGTCAGAACAAAACAATTCATTCGGTGGAAGAAGGAGAACAACAGTAGAGACTGCTGCCTTGATCTTCTCTCGTAAATGAGCGACAGGACATGGTTTGAGCAACAGGAAGTGATGTATTACATTTCAGAATAAAATACTTTATTTATTTATTTATTTCTTGTATTGCGTTTGTAGGCGTAGTCATAAATGATAGTTTGACAGCATTTTTGTACAAATAAATCCGTATAGAGCTAGGATTAAGTCCGCCCGTGGTGATTTTATTTTGTAAATACGGAAGTTGTGCTCGTTCCTTTTCCTGTTGGTGCGACGTAATCTTCAAAAGTTGACTCCGCACAGCTCCGGCGTCCGGCAGAAATAGAAAAATTTCTAATTTTGACGGACTGCCGTCCGCTCTCCGCAGCTCGCCGCCGCCGTGCGGAGCCAGTGTAAATTCTGTCATTGATTATAATGGGTGCGTATTTGCTGCGGAGGTCGGACCGGAGCGGGGCGGAGCCGTAACGCATGTAGTGTATTTTTGGCGTAAGATATGGCTGAAGAGAGTCAAGATTAACAGTATCAGTGACAGCAGCAAAGCTGGGGCTAAAAACAATTACTTCTATTTTCTGATCATTAAAACTTCAAACGTTTGAAGCATCCATGCGTTGATGTCATCAAGAAGATCTTAGCAGAGGGCGAATAGAGCTGAAGCTGTTGGGCACCAGTTTGAAAACAACATACTTTTTAATATTAATACATCAAAGTAAATATATTACAACAACAAAAAAGGTGTTATGCTTGTAACATCTACATTTATATGACAGTCTGACATGTGAATCTTTTCTTTGGCTAAATTTATAGCTGACTTTTTTTTAAAATTCATTTAAATTTTAAAACACAAAGACAATTTTAAATTTAAAAAAAAAACATAAAATGAAAGGAAACAGAAGAAGAAAAAATGATTATCATATCTGCTCCTGCTTAAACAAAATCAATTCAAACTATCAATTTAAACAATAATCATCTATACATAATACAGCAAAATATATAACTCATCAAAATTTACAGTTTAGAATTTATTTTATATTAATTAACTTATATGTATCTTTTCAACAAAATAGTTGTAATCTTTTTCTTTAATATAAAGATTGACTTCACTTTTTTAACATCGTTTTCCAAAATATTCCATAGATCTATTCCCTGAGTTGAAGTAGACCCTTTAAACTCGTTCTATACTTTGGTTTTTAATAAAAGGATGAAAAAATGTAGCACAGAGCTTACTAACAGAAGGACTGGATGTTCTCAAGTAAGTGATCTTCTCAGAATAGTCAGCCTCAGTCACCAGAGGAAGACGTTTGAGACGTCCTCCACTCGATCAAAGAGCAGCAACAGGGTGACGGGGCAAAGAAACATTGATGGGACAAAATCTTATTGAGGCCATGAGGGTTACAGATGCACACAGGAGACAAGATGCTCACACTTTAGAGATGACAGGATGATGTTGCAGTGACGACAGCTGTCACTGTTTTTTTTTTTTTTGTTAGTTTTTTTTTTACAGCAGAAGCTACCGGTACTCCTCACACTTTACTTTGTATGAAAACTTCTATTACTGACAAAAAATAATCCAAAAAAATGAAGGGTAGTTAAGCCTGTAACAGTAAATTCTTAGAAGTTTGCATTAAAAATTGGAGTGAAATACAAATAACTAAACTGACTGAATTCATGTATTCATACATAAATGTCCAAATGGATTCTTAAAATGTATATTTATATTTGTAAGTCATGTGCTCATTCGTCATAATATTTTAAAGATGAATAATAGTAACTACATTGTAATAATTACTTGTTGAAATCTTTATCACATGACAGGACTAACACCTTACAAGAGTGTCCAAAGGTCTAAAATAACCCTGCCTGAAAAGAATCAAGCCGAATACATAGTGTATGCAAATATTTATGGGATTTAATTTACAACTCATTACTCTTAATATTATTTGCAATTTGTTGACATTAATCCAATAATTAAAACAGAAATTATTATTAAGTATGCTTTCAGAGTACCGGGTAGTTGTTTCCAGTGTATTTTTTATCTAAGTGACTTATTGTGAATGAGCTACAAGCTGCCATTAATTGCTGGTGACAGTGAAGATTTATGAGCTGTCTTCCTAATCAGCCCCATAACTCATCAGAACTATGGTACATTTTATTGCTGATTGTTCTGTTTGTGGATTTAGTTGTAGTTGGGTCATAAATTCTTGGGAAGAGCAGCACTGGTTCATTCTTTGACACACAAACCTCTCTGTCTGTCATTTAACAAAAACAACAGAACAGTTGGGTGCACATCGTACATGGTGGCTGTCTGGTAATGTGAGGCCCATGTTCAGTTCTCTAGATGTGCATGAATCACAGTTACATGAAATGAGTTTGTGAAGTTCCAGTGGAAATTGAAAGTCGGGCCTTGTTAACATGGAAACATCTTATTCCTCTAAGCAATCATTTTCCATTTTGATCCCATTTTAGATACAATGTCCTTTTCACTTAATGCCAAACCACTTTTTTTTCCACAAAGGGAAAACTTAAAGGAAGGTCAGTGATGGTTGAAGAGAGTAACTGATTTTTATAACATATAACGTGCACCTATAAGAAAATTTTCAAGATCCTGCAATAACTGTGTTTTCACAAAGTCCTTCAGATTGACTACATTGGTGCACAAATTTTATTTCTGTTTTGTTTTCATCTTTACCAAAGAAGACAGACATTTTTGGGACAATGTCTAACAGTCAAGAGATCAGATTGAGGCCCTGCACACACGTAGTCGTTTATCGGTAAAACTGAACAGTTTATCATGCGGTTTGGCCTTTCATCCACACGTGAACTCCCGGTTGATGTAACTATAAACGAATAATAACAAAACTCCGGCCAAAGTGAAGATTTGAGAACTCTCCGCTTTCGAGTCTGCGTGTGGACTTTGAGAACGGAGCTTTCTGCTCCACCGCCTCCAGCTGGAGCGGCGCTGACAGTCACACAATGCTCTAAAAAAAAGCACTAAAAAGTCAACCTACCTGCTCTGACATGATTCCCAGTCGACATTTTCCTGCGTTTTATTAATTTTGTACTCCAACACGGTATTTAATAGTAGTTCAACCTCACGGTCTGTCCACACAAACGAAAGAAAATAAATAAATAAATAACAGGAAGTGTGGCTGAGTTGAAGGGTTGTGACAGCACTACACTGCCACCTATGGGTTCAGCATATTCATTACAACGCCCTGTCGTGAAAAAAACGGGACATGTAGACAAACATTTTAAATATTCGAACATGTATGGACAGAGATATTTTTTGTGTGCAAATATTCGTTTTTCAAACACCAGGCTACGTGTGTACAGGGCCTGAATCCAGACAAACACAAACAGTTCAAAAAAGAAAAGATTTACTAATCACCAAAAAGGTATTACTTTACATTAAGAGATAAGAGAGATAAGAGATTTTTTATTAACATTGCACCAGTAAACCAATACAACGTGATAATGTAAACACAGTCATCCAGAGGTCAGAGAATGTTCACCATTAAGGCTCCCTTTATAGATGGCTAATACATAATTTATAGATATGTTTTTAACTCCTCTATAAACGCTTAATAAATCATTAATAATTGCTTATTATGCATTAATTAAAGGTGACAGACAAAACTGACCAGTTTCTTTGCAAGTAGTAAGAGAAATCTGTTCACCTATATATCTTATCTAGAATTGTTATATTAAACATTTCAGACTAAGTTTTATATATTGTAAGGGCAATAAGAATTTGTAAAACTATTTTTTAAAGATGCAATATCAGCTGTAGATATAATGCAGTGATAAATTACAATATTATAAGCTAAAGAAATAGGTTTACAAATACTCATTGTGTTTACAAGATAGTAACTTAATCTAAAATGTTTAATATAACAACTCTAGATGAAATATATAAGTGAACAGATTTGGCAAGAAACTGGTCAGTTTTGTTTGTCACCCTTAATTAACACATAAAAAGCTGTTATTAAGGATTTATAAAGTGCTTAAGTGGAATAAATAATGTATCTACAAACTATTTATTAGTCATGTATAAGGGGAACTTTATTGTAAAGTGATAACACAAATAATAGTAAAACACAAAGGCTGTCATTGTTAAAATTACAAATTCTAGAAGCCACATAGAAGGAACACCATCCAAGGCTTGAAGCATGACACCTTTCATATAAACCAAGAAAAAGTATTTAACTCTTAATGTAAATTAATTGCAAGACATATGTTTTTTTTCTTCTTTCTTTTTGACCACATGGACATTTGTGACACAGTCAAATGCATTTATGTCTGGCCCTTAATGTAGCGCTCCGTAGCTCTCACTCCACCCCCACCCCTCACCCCGGTCGACAAAAACCCTGAAGAGACAAGCACCCTCCCAGGGCAAGTAAAACACTGAAATGACATAATAGATTATTGATTCCACTGTGTCTTTGAAGTTATAATTTATTAACCTGTTATAACATTACATCTGAGCTCCTAAACTCATGGTTCGCCATTGTGATATCTCAATATGATACGATTCATTCATTCATTCATTCAACCTTTATTTATACAGGCTAGCCTCGTTGAGTCACGGGGACTCATTTACAAGAGGGACCTGTCTCACTCACACCAAACAACCATCCACTCTCACACTCACACCTAGGGTCAATTTAGAGTCACCAATCAGCCTAACAAGCATGTTTTTTGGTCTGTGGGAGGAAACCGGAGTACCCGGAGGAAACCCACGCATGCACGGGGAGAACATGCAAACTCCACCCAGAAAGGCCCCGGACCGGGATTTGAACCGGCAACCTTCTCGCTGAGAGGCAGCAGCTCTACCAGTTGTGCCACCGTGCTGCCCAATAAAACGATAAAATGATCACCTATAATTTACAAACTACCCCTGGAATCAGTAACACAAAAAAAAAAAATCTGCCACAGAGACACTGATAAACTAAACTCGGGAACTTCAAAACAAACCAGCATCTAATGGAAATAAAAGAATCAGCATCAAAACCAGACACAAAACATCCACAGAAAACTCAAAAATCTTGAAAAAGGCAGATTTTGTTCATGGTCAACTTTAAATTGAATGACTAAATCAACTGAACAGCTCTTTGCACACGGGAAACAAGTACTCCTTCATAGTGTTCGCAATCAATTAAATATTTTTGTTCATACTTCGCATGAGAAAGGTGGGACATATGTTCCAAATCTCAATGGGAGTTATGTATTGGAGAAACAGAACTAGACAGACTCATCTCACAGTGCAATTAACAGGCTGGAGTTATTGAGCTGCTGGCATCGCCAAGGAGAAAGAACAAATCCCATGACAGCTTTCCAATATATAAACTTAGAACATTTCTTCTGCACACAAAATTATCTCCAGCCACCATGACTGTGTGTAGTATTAGCAAAATAACTCAGGAAAAAGGTGGACGGATTTTAATGTAGCTCACAAAACTTAATTATCGGATACACATCGTCAGCATACCAACATCTTCCTCTTGTTTGCGTTTGGAGGCAAATTAATTCAAATGGGCACGGTAGAAGCTGAGAGTTCTTTACAACACATAGTCTGAATGCTACGTATTGTGCAAACTTTTTCCCTAAAACTTTTAAATTAACTCCTAGTGTCAACTCTGTTTGACTGTTAGCAATAAACCTCATGAACCGAAGAACAAGTTTTAATGAAAATCTCAGAAGAAAATCACTGGCTGCACATTTACAACTCAATAGCTTTTGGAGATAATCCAATTTAAGATGACCAGTACACCTAAGTAGCTTTACCCACACAACACTGGTTTATAGACAGATTTATGGATATTGAGCCAGAATTTGGTATGACAGCAGCTAAGAGTCATCATACTGTAAGTACTGCACATACTCTGTGGATTAACACCTTGCAAGTTCTTATGACATGAAATGTGACACCGTTTACAAGGTTTAAAAAAAATTGCTCAATTTGCCATCTTATCTTATGCTGGACCCCAAAGTTTAACTGAAACCAAGATCTCCTTTTCTTCTACTGCATCTGATGGGTCTGGTCATCTTATCTAAAGGCATGCAAGGTGGCAGGAGGTATGCATTAGTTTAACCTCTTAAGTCCCTTTAACGTTATGATAGTGTTCTGTAGAGGGGGGGGGGGGAATCAGCCACCTTATTTAACTCCGTACAATTACTATTTTTAAATATGTTTTGACAACAAACTATACAAACTGTTAGCCTTATCACATTCTGAAATAAAAATATTATATTTAAATGACAAAAATAATTTTACGTCTTTGTGGGTGTTTGAATAACAAAAAAACGCCACACACTTTTTATTTATTTTAGTTATGAAATATTTATTTTACAGCAATTTTTGAAAAAGACGTGTTTCCCTATTAGTCCACCCAAACTGTTTTTTTTATTATATATATTTTTTATTCCAGTCCAGAGTTTATGAAGACTCTCCAGTGTACCAGACCCATCAGATCCAGTAGCAGAAAAGGAGATCTTGGTTCCCGTCAAACTTTGGGGTTCATCCAAAGCCAAACAGTTGATGTTGTGGCACATTAAATTTTCCACACACCTTTCATAGTCCATGGGACACAGACTCAGGGCTCCTGGGAAACACCTCCCACTGCAGTATATGTCACCGCATGGGTTTCTTCCCACAAATCTATCATGAAGAAAGCATCACACTTTTCATCTGACTCATTCAAACAAAGTCTGCACAGTCTCCAAACGAGAGTTCCTGGCCATTTGACTTATTTAGTGTGTTTAAAGTCATACTGTACAGCTGAATGTCCAAGCGTATTTCCACATTTATGAACGAACCCACAAACTTCTGACCAACCGCATAATACTTGGCGCATAATCCTGTGAGAACAAATTTGACTAAGTACTCGTGTTGAGAAGAGGCGGGCGAAGCTGCTATGTGAACAAAGTGATGTAACTACGTCAATTAGAGTGCATTTTGGCGCTTTGGATGGAGCATACCAGGTCCTTAAGGGCCGTACGTAAGCAATTCCATACTCCTCCTTACACCTATTGATAAATGCTTCCGTTTCATCCATCCATCCATCCATCCATCTTCTTCCGCTTATCCGGGGTCGGGTCGCGGGGGTAGCAGCCTAAGTAGGGAGGCCCAGACTTCCCTCTCCCCAGCCACTTGGAGCAGCTCCTCCAGGGGAATCCCAAGGCGTTCCCAGGCCAGCCGAGAAACATAGTCCCTCCAGCGCGTCCTGGGTCTTCCTCTGGGTCTCCTCCCGGTGGGACATGCCCGGAACACCTCACCAGGGAGGCGTCCAGGAGGCATCCTAACCAGATGCCCGAGCCACCTCAACTGGCTCCTCTCGATGTGGAGAAGCAGCGGCTCTACTCCGAGTCCCTCCCGGATGACTGAGCTTCTCACCCTATCTCTAAGGGAGAGTCCAGCCACCCTGCGGAGAAAACTCATTTCAGCCGCTTGTATCCGAGATCTTGTTCTTTCGGTCATAACCCAAAGCTCATGACCATAGATGAGGGTGGGAACGTAGATCGATCGGTAAATTGAGAGCTTTGCCTTTTGACTCAGCTCTCTCTTCACCACGACAGACCGGTACAGCGCCCGCTTCACTGCGGACGCTGCACCTATCCGCCTATCGATCTCACGCTCCAGTTTTCCCTCATTCGTGAACAAGATCCCGAGATACTTAAACTCCTCCACTTGGGGCAGGACCTCCTCCCCGACCCGGAGAGGGCATGCTACCCTTTTCCGGCTCAAGACCATGGCCTCGGATTTGGAGGAACTGATCCTCATCCCGGCCGCATCACACTCGGCTGCAAACCGCTCCAGTGAAAGTTGTAAATCACGAACTGATGAAGCCAGTAGGACCACATCATCTGCAAAAAACAGAGAAGCGATTCTAAGGTCACCAAAACGGATCCTCTCAACACCTTGGCTGCGCCTAGAAATTCTGTCCATAAAAGTTATGAACAGAATCGGTGACAAAGGGCAACCTTGGCGGAGTCCAACTCTCACCGGAAACGAGCCTGACTTACTGCCGGCAATGCGGACCAAGCTCTGACACCGGTCGTACAGGGACCTAACAGCCCTTATCAAAGGGCCTGGTACCCCATACTCCCGGAGTACCCCCCACAGAACCCCCCGAGGGACGCGGTCGAATGCCTTCTCCAAGTCCACAAAGCACATGTAAACTGGTTGGGCAAACTCCCACGCACCCTCCAGGACCCTGTTGAGGGTGTAGAGCTGGTCCAGTGTTCCACGACCAGGACGAAAACCACACTGCTCCTCCTGAATCCGAGGTTCGACTATCCGACGGACCCTCCTCTCCAGAACCCCTGAATAGACCTTACCAGGGAGGCTTAAGAGTGTGATCCCCCTATAGTTGGAACACACCCTACGGTCCCCCTTTTTGAATAGGGGAACCACAACACCAGTCTGCTTCCGTTTCAATTCAATTTAATTTAATTCAGTTTCTTTAAATATCCATCCATCCATCCATCCATCCATCCATTTTCTTCCGCTTATCCTTGGTCGGGTCGCGGGGGTAGCAGCCTAAGTAGGGAGGCCCAGACTTCCCTCTCCCCAGCCACTTGGAGCAGCTCCTCTGGGGGAATCCCAAGGCGTTCCCAGGCCAGCCGAGAAACATAGTCCCTCCAGCGTATCCTGGGTCTTCCTCTGGGTCTCCTCCTGGTGGGACATGCCCGGAACTACGGTGGCCGAGGGGTGCAAACGCGCTGCAAAAAGAAAACGGCGCTCCAAAAGTTGAAACACGCATCAAAATGAAAACAACAGCGTTACAAAAGTTGAAACACGCATCAAAATGAAAACAACAGCGTTACAAAAGTTGAAACACGCATCAAAATGAAAACAGCAGCGTTCCAAAAGTTGAAACACGCAACAAAATGAAAACAGCAGCGCTCCAACAGATGAGGCGCACTGCAAAAGATAAGTCGCGCTCCCAAAAGAGGACGACCTGCAAATACAGAACGAGCTGCAAATAGAAAAGCCACAACGGAAGTGCTCCAGACCACTAGGGGCAGTCGAACAAAGAACAAATCATAAGCATATTATAGTTTTCGGAATGGCAATAGTTATTTGTGTATTTTAACTTATTTATTACTGAAGAATATTTTACACATCGAAACTATCTCGTTGTATTTGTTTTAATACTGTGCGATAGTGATGAAATGTATTGATGCTCGGTTGGCTTAGTGGTCTAACACATTGCCTCGAATGTGGGAGACCTGGGTTCGATTCCCGGTCTCGGAAATTTTTGTGGTATTAATTTCTTTTTTTTTTTTAAAGCCTTTTGTTTTGGATAAATCGGGTGGAATAGATAAATACATCTACATGTTTATTCTTTGTTGTTGCTTGGTTTATGTTGGTGGCTAGAGTTTTAGTTTGTTTTAGGCAGCAGGCGTGGGGAGGAGGTTGGGGGTTGTCACGCCTCCTCCAGCAACAACCTAAAACAAGCTAAAAGTCTTGCCAACAACATAAACCAAGCAACAACAAATAATAAACATGTAGATGTATTTATCTATTCCATCCGATTTATCCAAAACAAAAGGCTTAAAAAAAAAAAATTAATACCACAAAAATTTCCGAGCCCGGGAATCGAACCCAGATCTCCCACATTCGAGGCATTGTGTTAGACCACTAAGCCAACCAAGCATCAATACGTTATCACTCTATCGCACATTATTAAAACAAATACAATGGGACAGTTTTGATGTGTAAAACATTTTTCAAGTTAAAATACACAAATAACTATTGCCATTCCGAAAACTATAATATGCTTATGATTTGTTCTTTGTTCGACTGCCCCTAGTGGTCTGGAGCACTTCCGTTGTGGCTTTTCTATTTGCAGCTCGTTCTGTATTTGCAGGTCGTCCTCTTTTGGGAGCGCGACTTATCTTTTGCAGTGCGCCTCATCTGTTGGAGCGCTGCTGTTTTCATTTTGATGCGTGTTTCAACTTTTGGAAAGCTGCTGTTTTCATTTTGATGCGTGTTTCAACTTTTGGAACGCTGTTGTTTTCATTTTGATGCGTGTTTCAACTTTTGGAACGCCGTTTTCTTTTTGCAGCGTGCTGTTCTGTTTTTGCAGCGCGTTTGCACCCCTCGGCCACCGTACGGAACACCTCACCAGGGAGGCGTCCAGGAGGCATCCTAACCAGATGCCCGAGCCACCTCAACTGGCTCCTCTCGATGTGGAGAAGCAGCGGCTCTACTCCGAGTCCCTCCCGGATGACTGAGCTTCTCACCCTATCTCTAAGGGAGAGTCCAGCCACCCTGCGGAGAAAACTCATTTCAGCCGCTTGTATCCGAGATCTTGTTCTTTCGGTCATAACCCAAAGCTCATGACCATAGATGAGGGTGGGAACGTAGATCGATCGGTAAATTGAGAGCTTTGCCTTTTGACTCAGCTCTCTCTTCACCACGACAGACCGGTACAGCGCCCGCTTCACTGCGGACGCTGCACCTATCCGCCTATCGATCTCACGCTCCAGTTTTCCCTCATTCGTGAACAAGATCCCGAGATACTTAAACTCCTCCACTTGGGTCAGGACCTCCTCCCCGACCCGGAGAGGGCATGCTACCCTTTTCCGGCTCAAGACCATGGCCTCGGATTTGGAGGAACTGATCCTCATCCCGGCCGCATCACATTCAGCTGCAAACCGCTCCAGCGAAAGCTGTAGATCACGAGCTGATGAAGCCAATAGGACCACATCATCTGCAAAAAACAGAGAAGCGATTCTAAGGCCACCAAAACGGATCCTCTCAACACCTTGGCTGCGCCTAGAAATTCTGTCCATAAAAGTTATGAACAGAATCGGTGACAAAGGGCAACCTTGGCGGAGTCCAACTCTCACCGGAAACGAGCCTGACTTACTGCCGGCAATGCGGACCAAGCTCTGACACCGGTCGTACAGGGACCTAACAGCCCATATCAATGGGCCTGGTACCCCATACTCCCGGAGTACCCGCCACAGAACCCCCCGAGGGACGCGGTCGAATGCCTTTTCCAAGTCTACAAAGCACATGTAAACTGGTTGGGCAAACTCCCACGCACCCTCCAGGACCCTGTTGAGGGTGTAGAGCTGGTCTAGTGTTCCACGACCAGGACGAAAACCACACTGCTCCTCCTGAATCCGAGGTTCGACTATCCGACGGACCCTCCTCTCCAGAACCCCTGAATAGACCTTACCAGGGAGGCTTAAGAGTGTGATCCCTCTATAGTTGGAACACACCCTATGGTCCCCCTTTTTGAATAGGGGAACCACCACCCCAGTCTGCCAATCCAAGGGAACTGCCCCCGATGTCCACGCGATATTGCAGAGTCGCGTAAGCCAACACAACCCTACAACATCCAGAGCCCTAAGGAACTCCGGGCGAATCTCATCCACCCCCGGAGCCTTGCCACCGCGGAGCTTTTTAACCACCTCGGCGACCTCAGCACCAGAGATTGGAGAGCCCGACCCAAAGTCCCCAGGCTCCGCTTCCTCAGTGGAAGACGTGCCAGTAGGATTGAGGAGGTCTTCGAAGTATTCCGCCCACCGACTCACAACATCCCGAGTTGAGGTCAACAGCACGCCATCCCCACCATAAATGGTGTTGGTCGCGTACCGCTTTCCCCCCCTGAGACGCCGGATGGTGGACCAGAATCGCCTCGAAGCCGTACGGAAGTCATTCTCCATGGCCTCTCCGAACTCCTCCCACGCCCGAGTTTTTGCCTCAGCAACCACCCGAGCCGCATGCCGCTTGGACTGCCGGTACCTATCTGCTGCTTCCGGGGTCCCACAGGCCAAAAAGGCCCAATAGGACTCCTTCTTCAGCTTGACAGCATCCCTCACCGCCGGTGTCCACCACCGGGTTCGAGGGTTGCCACCACGACAGGCACCAACAACCTTGCGGCCACAACTCCGATAAGCTGCCTCGACAATAGAGGCGCGAAACATGGCCCACTCGGGCTCAATGTCCCCCGCCTCCCTCGGAACGTGTTCAAAGCTCTCCCGGAGGTGGGAGTTAAAGCTCCGTCTTACGGGAGACTCTGCCAGACGTTCCCAGCAGACCCTCACACACACCCTCTTTAAATATCACTAAGTCAAAACAGAACTCGTCTCAGGTCACTTAATAGAAACATTCCTATTTAAAACGATATTTAACATTATTTATCCGAGGAGCAGGCTGCTATGAATTTAACTCCATCTCCAAACTCTCATCTTGAGCAAGCATGAAGGTGACAGTGGAAAGGAAAAACTCCCTCATGAGGAAGAAACTTTTAGCAGAACCAGGCACAGTGGCCATCTGCTTCAACCGGCTGGATTTGAGATGGTGAAATGGAGTTTACTTATATAGCGCTTTCCAGCCCCCTATGAGGGGCCCCAAAGCGCTTCACAGTACCAGCCATCCACCCATTCATACACACATTCATACACCGGTAGCGGTAGCCTGCCATACAAGGCGCTGCCAGTCTTACCGGGAGCAAATCGGGGTTAAGTGTCTTGCCCAGGGACACAAGGAGGTATGCAGTGACCGGGGATCGAACCCGGGACCTTCCGGTCCTGAGCCGGCTGCCCTGCCTCTACACTCTCTCGGCCCTGAACAGATAAACAATGATCGGCCAAGAATCACATGTTAAGATAAATGATATTAAATGAAAACTATTCAGTTTTAACAATTCATTTAAGGAAATTTGGTCAATTTGCCCTCTTGCTCTCTAAGCTAAAGGCAGCATGAAAAGCCAACCCTAACTATAGGATTTATCAAAAAGTAAAGTCGTCAGTCCAATCTTAAAACTGGTCAATGTGTCAGCCTCACGGACAGAAACTGGAAGTTGGTTCCACAAGAGAGGAGCCTGAGAACTGAAACATCTTCCTCCCATTCTGCTTTTGCAGACAATGGAACTCAAGGAACCACAAGTAAGCCTGCAGTCTGAGAGTGAAGTGCTTTGTTAGGAAAATATGGAACAAGATCTCAAATATGAGATGGAGCTAGGTTGTTAAGAACTTTGTAGGTTAGAAATAAGATGTTGAATTATATTTTGGATTTGACAGGGAGCCAATGGAGATAAGCTAAAACTGGAGAGATACTAACTCCAGTTAAGACTCTCGATAAATCTTTATTTATTCTAAAGGTTGACATGTTTGGGCTGGTGGGGGTCTCAATGACTTTATTCAGTTATTGTATAAAGAAAAAGATTGTGCATATTGCAACTTATTCTTGACCTTTAACCTTATAAATAAATCCAATTTGGATCTTTGAACATATTGTTTGGGAACCACTCGTCATTACCAATCAATATGGTTACTGTCATCTTGACTGGACTCGCTGTTAGCTCGTCAGTCTGGTCAAAGTAATCCTTTTTTCTGAGATTGATCTAAGAGTTATCTACAACAGGTAATATGATATTTTATCATACCATTCCAAAGAAACCTACTTCACAATGGCAAGATAATCCTTTCAAAGATCATACAAAAGTCATCTGTCAGATTGTAATAATACTTTACATCCTGTGTTTATTTTGGTAAGACCATCACAAATGGTCCAACTTCATTCAGAGGAAATACATCACAGAAAATCAAACGTCTCTGCTTAGTCAAGCACATGATATGAAAGTGTTTGCCTCAGAGGCGAGGAAAGTAACCCCCTCCCTCTGATGGCAGGGGTGACATTGCTCTGAGGCTGCTGTTTCTGCCGGGTACTTTTCTCTGTCCGCCTGCTGTTTTTGACTGACAGATCTAAATGTTCTCTCTTTTTTTATTTATAAGTGCATCGTACAGAGCAGGATTACCCATGTCTCCTCCATAAAATCTTTCAACAAGTCACAGTCAAAATGTGACTGTGTGATTTTTCTGGACTTTTCCCTCTTCCATCTCGCCTTCGGATGATGAAACATGTTTCTCTTATGTTCTGACACATCTTGTCTCTTCTAATCAGGATTGTGTGATGGAGACTGTCATTGTGGAGCATTCACATTTGTCCCTGACACATAAATCGCCCCTACATGTGTGTGCACCATCATACTTACACTCCCCATGCCACCTCTAGCTCACCAACAACTCCTTGTCTCCTCCTTGCTCCGACTGTCAATCACAGCTATGGCAAAAAAAAAGAGAAGATGGACAAATCTGAGTTGAGGCAGCAGATACTTGACACCTCTGTCTGACCTTAAACCTTAAACACACCCACACACTCAGACGAACACCCGTTCCTACCAGCCTTAGAAATCCAAAATAATTCATCAGTCATAACAGAGTCAAACACTTGCACACAGACGTGCAGACATGCCTCCGCTCAGTGATTCACACGTCTCCACGTTCTTCTTCTTTTGATATAATACACGACACAGATGTGAAAGCAGCTTGATTGAAACTGCGTCTGCTCTTCTGCTAATGGCTGTTAAAAGAAGCTTTTATCTGCTGGCAGCTTTCTTTGCTCAGACATTTTCCCTTTCTCAGCATTGCTGTTTGAGAGAAAGACTGGCGATAGCATAGACTACAAGAAATGGGAAGAATTTGTAGTGTCAGAGCAGAAAGAAACCAACACAAGTACATGACAGGCACAGGTTAGGTTTGAAGGAGATGTAATGTTGTAAATTAAATATAATAAAATGGCATAGATTTTCATGTGACATACTTGACTATTTTTTACTTTATCAAATTTGTTTTTTCACTATGCAAATCTCACTTTTTTTATTGGAGGCCTGGGCCTGAAGTTAGTCGGCGCATTCATGGTTTTAGACTGTGGAAGGACACTAAAATGCCCAGAGAAAACCCACAAGAACCTAAGGAGAACATAAACTCCACAGAGAAAGACCTCAGGTCATAACTGGTGCTTGAACCCAGGACCTTCTTGCTGTGAGGCAACAGTGCGAACCACTGCAAAGGCGTCCTGCCCAACATTTTATAAACATTTAGCAAATAAAAAAATCAGAAGAATTAGTTCTCCAAAGTAATTTGTCCATTTATCAAACATGGTAAATTTACTTTACTTACAGTACAGTATATAACACCTTTCTATCTAATCAAGATACTCAAAGCGCTTTACACTCAAATCTGTGACCTCATTTACCTCCAAACACATTCATACAGCAGTCTACTAAATCTCTACAAAGATAATCTGAATTTGTAGATACTATTCAGAGCTTTAGGTGACATTCATACAAAGATGGGGGACACATTGGAGGCAATGAGGGGTCCAGAGTGTTGCCCAGGGACACTTCTACATGTACTCTGGTGGAATCAAACTCCCAACTCTCCCATTGGAGGACAGGTGCTCTATCCACTCAGCCCATTATTAATGAGAGAGTTGCTTTGGTCAGACATGGTGAAGAAAGAGTTGAGTCAAAAGGCAAAGCTCTCAATTTACTGTTCTGTCTGTGTTTCAACACTCACCTACTGTAATGAAATTTTGATCATTACCAAAATAAAGAGATCCTGGATGCAAGCAATTCAGCCTTAGAGGTGTGGCGAGGAGCTCAGAGTAGAGCTGCTGCTTCTTTCTATCAAAAGGAATTATTTCACGTTCAGGTTCAAGTAGGTTTATCGTCATTTCACCAAGTGACACATGAGGTGGAACAAAATTATGTGCACAGGGTCCCAGTTACATCCAACAACAGCAAAATATAAAGTGTAAAAAGAAACGGTAATGATTGAGGGATTGAGTTTCACTGAATTGCCAACACACTGAGAAGTTTTAAAATGTTTTTTTGAAATATAGAGAGCTGGATTGGGTTCTACAGGTCACCGGGATCAGGAGCTCTAAACAGGAGAGGAGAAGGTTAGCAACTGGAGTGAACAGAGGTGAGGCTTTTATTTTGAATGAGTTGACTAACCTTCTCAGAGTTTGTTTGGTCCGGGTAGACTTCCTGATAGACGTTGAGCGTCTGAGATTTGGTCCGTGATCACTTCTGTGTTTGAGGTGGTTGATCCAGAAGGACTTTTAGTCCATGGGTTATCCGAGTTCCAATCCAGGGTCATGCACAATAATTCAGAAGACAGAAACAGGTTAGAGGGAGCAGGCGTCTTACTTGGTCGGGGTACACAGGCGTGGGTCGGTTTACAAGAGGCTTCCAACTTGGACTGCAGGACAGGCTTGACCCGGGACACATGAAATGTAGGGTGGATCCTCATGGAGTTGGGGAGCTTCAACTTGACAGCCACTGGGTTGATGATCTTCGAAACGGGGAAAGGGCAAACAAAATGAGGGGCAAGTTTCTTGCATTCAAGTCAAGGGGGAGGTCTTTAGTCGACAGCCATACTTTCTGTCCCTCCTTGTAACTGGGGGCAGGGATCCTCCGCCTGTTGGCAGACTTCATGTATAAGGAGGAAGCTTTGAGTAGCTGGGACCGGGCCTTAACCCAGGCTCGCGCAACAGCGTACGGCTGCCAGATGTGCAGAAGGAACGGTGGCTTCTCGGTCCTCAGAGGCAAATATAAGAGGTTGATATCCATATACCACATAGAAAGGGGACAAACTAGTGGCAGAAGATGGCAGGGAGTTCATTGCATGCTCCACAATAGGCAGGTTCTTGGCCCACTTGGTGCCGTCATCGCCACACAGGATTCTTAATTGGGTCTCCATCTCCTGATTGGCACGCTCTTCCTGACCATCAGTCTGGGGGTGGAATCCTGAAGAGAGACTCAGTTTAATGCCCAACGATTTGCAAAATTCTGACCCAAACTTGGATATAAACTGTGGTCCATGATCTGAGACAATATTTTTAGGCAGTCCATGGAGTCTAAAAACTTCCTGAGTCATGATTGTGCTGAGCTCCTTGGCGAAGGTAGTTTGTCCAAGGCTACTAGATGAAGATTTGGGATAGGGCATCAGGTTTACCATTCTTTGTCCCAGGTCTGTAAGAGAGGGAGAAATTGAACAGACCAAAAACAAAGCCCACCTGGCTTGACGAGGGTTGAGACATATTGTTGTCTTCAGGTACTCCAGGTTCTTTTGGTCTGTCAGGACAATGAAGGGATGGTTGCCCCCCTCCAACCAATGGCGCCATTCTTCCAAGGCCATTTTGACAGCTAGCAGCTCACGGTTCCCTACATCATAATTATGCTCCGCTGGAGAAAAAGACTTAGAAAAGTATGCACAAGGGTGTACCTTATTGTCTTGGAAACGCTGACTGAGAACAGCCCCAATGCCTTTATCCGATGTGTCGACCTCCACGATAAACTGTCTCTCAGTATCTTGGAAACGAAGAATGGGTGCTGAGCTAAGTTTCTGAAATGCTATGTTACCAGGTTCATTCCAGACAAAGGTATTTTTAACTGAGGTCAGGGCATGCAATGGTGAGGTAACTAAACTGTAATTTTTGATACATTTTCTGTAAAAGTTGGCAAAGCCTAAGAAATGTTGAAGCTGTTTGCGGGTTTGTGGAGTGGGCCAATTGAGAACTGCTGATACTTTAGATGGGTCCATTGAGATCTACTCTGGTGTGATATTGAATCTAAGGAAAGTTGTATTGGTCGTGTGGAACTCACATTTTTCTGCTTTAACAAAAAGGTTATTTTGAAGCAGCCTCAGTAGAACATTGCGAACATGACGCACATGGGACTCAAGATCCTTAGAAAAATGAGGATGTCGTCCAAATAGACAAAAACTGAAACATTGATGAAGTCTCTCAAAACGTCATTAACTAAAGCTTGGAATACAGCAGGAGCATTATTTAGGCCGAAGGGCATTACCAAATACTCGTAGTGTCCAGATGGGGTATTGAAGGCCGTCTTCCATCTATCCCTTTCTCAGATCCTGACCAGGTGATAGGCGTTACGTAAGTACAGTTTTGTGAATATTTTGGCCCTTTGAATGATGTTGAAAGCAAAAGTCATTTGCGGCAATGGATATTTATTTTTGATCGTGATATTGTTTAAACCTCTATAATCAATGCATGGACGTAAAGTACCATCTTTCTTTTCAACAAAAAAAAAAGCCTGCACCAGCTGGGGAGGATGAAGGGCAAATTATGTCTGCTTTTAGTGATTCAGAAATATAGGTGTACATAGCCTCATTTTCTGGTTTAGACAAGGAAAACAAACGACCTCTTGGTGGAGTGGTACCGGGTAACAAATCAATGGTACAGTCATATGGTCTATGTTGTGGTAGAGAACGAGCTTTACTTTTACTAAATACCAGACCCAAGTCATGATAATGATATGTACCAGAGACAGATCAGGAGTAGACTCCTTTATTTGATGATTGATGACACTTGAATTGGCAGATTTCAAACAATTAGCTAGACAGTAATCAGACCAGCCCAAAATATTATTATTCTTCCAGTCAATGTGAGGATTACGTTTTCTCAGCCAGGTTGCTCCCAACACGACAGGGAGGTTAGGAGAATTAATAGTTAAAAAGCTTATGCTTTCCACATGGTTGCCTCCAATGCACAGACGGACCTCTTGAATTTGTCGGCTCCTCTCATTTAGAGTGTGACCATCCAGAGCTTGAATATTATGGGGCTTGGTGGTGGGATGCATTTTAATACCCAGAGGCATGGCATAGTTAACATCGATAAACTCAGTGTCAGCACCAGAATCAATGAATAGTTTAACAGGGAAATAATTACCGTTGACTTGAATGTTGGCTTGGACCCTGGGTAGGCGGGGTTCATGGGAACAGGCTGTGGTCCTGAATCCTTGAGTCATTCTATAGGGTATTTTTACCTTCTTGGGACAGCTTGAAACTTGATGCCTTGGTGCTCCACAATAAAAACAGAAACCCTCCTATGGTCTTCTTATTTGTTCCTGAAGAGATATTTTAGGCCGACCAAGTTGCATGGGTTCTTCCAGTCTTCGTCGCTCAACCCCGAGTTGTTCCCGGTAGGACTGGAAGGTGCCTTGCATGGCAATCGCCGCTACCGGTGTATAGATGCGTGTATGAATGGGTGGATGGTTGGTATTGTAAAGCGCTTTGGGGCTCCTCACAGGGGGCTGGAAAGCGCTATATAAATAAACTCCATTTACCATTCCTGGTCCCGTGGTGGTGAAGGGGTCCTCTGGACTTGATCTTGTGAAAAATGCCTGGTAGACTGAAAACATGTTCCCTTTTGTCTGGTCTCTCAGTGCAACATTCTTGCTATGGGAATTGCAACCCTGCACGATTACCTGAAGGAATATACTCACACGTTTACGGCTAGGGGCGTCATCGCCGTGCCAGAGGCCCCGCCCTCTGGGTACTTAAGCGGCTTGCGCCCCTCCATCTTTCTCTTTTTTGCCCTTCACCTCACTTAAACCTGAACTACCTCTTCGCGGGACTTCTCTGTTGCTTCGTCGCTCAACCTGAGGTGAGCTTGACAGAATAGAGACGAGGAGGGCAAGACTAGACATGAATGCTGGATAACTACTCAGGATAACCTTTTCATAAATCTGGCAGAGACTGAGAGTGAAGCTGGGACTTATATACTGGCTGCAACAGATGGATGAAATCTAGGTTAATTAGCTGTAGCACATGAAGGCAGGAAGAAGACTAATCAGAAAATACTTGACTATGAAAATAAATATTGAACTAAAACTGGAAGAACGTGGATCATGACAGAAACAGTAAATAAGTATCTAAGATATACTGTACTAAGTTTAGACTAACCAGTATAAATAAAGGTTGAAAGAAAAAAGATATACACTAAATGAACACCAAACGAAGGTTAAAATATCTAAGATATACTCTAAAGAATAACAATACGACGTAACAACATAAGCATGAACATGAGTCTGTATGAGCAGATGGGTATGAATGAATACAAATGAATACAGAAGCATAAAATTATCAGCAACATGATATCAGTGTCATGGATAATCAGCAGCACATATCAAAAATCAAAGTGGCATTACAGTGATTCCCCTCCCCCCAGTGATAATACTGGCTAGAGATTTATGAGTCTAAAAGCTTCAGGTTAGAAGTTGTTCTTCACTCTAGTGGTTCTACACTTAATGCTCCTCAACCTCCTTCCTGAGGTGAGCGGGCAAAAAGTATGTGTGCTGGTTGAGTGGGGTCCTTCATGATGCAGGTGGCCCTCTTCATGTATCTGGAGGTGTAGATGTTTGTGATGGTAGAGAGTGAAGCCTTCACCACTCTCTGCAAAGCTTTTCTTTGTGCAGTTGTGCAGTCTCCATCCCATACATTGATGCTGGAGCACAAGGTGCTCTCCACTGCACACCTGTAGAAGGAGGTGATGACTGAGCTTCCCAGACCAGCTCGTCTCAGTCGTCTGAGGAATTAGAGTCTCTGATGTGTTTTCACAATCAGGAAGGTAGTGTTGTTGCCACAGCTGAGGTTGTCATCCAGGTGCACACTCTAGTACTTGTAGCTGGAGACCACTTCCACCACAGATCCTCCTATGTTAGGGTGGGGGTGAGGTGGTAGGTGTGTTTGCTCTGTCTGAAGTCCATGATCGCCTTCATTATCTTCTTCGCATCTATAACTCATTGTTGTTTGTGATACATCCAATCACTGCTGTATCATCTGCAAACTTTACAATATGGCAGCCTGTATGGGTAGGTACAATATGACAGCCTGTATAGGTAGGTGCACAGTCATTTGTGAACAGAGTGAACAAGAGGGGGCTTAACACACAACCATGAGCGGAGCCAATGCTGAGGGTTGTGGTGGAGGAGAAGTTGTGGATCCTTACAGACTGCAGTCTGTTGGTTAAGAAGTTTACAACCCAGTTGCATAGGGAGGGGCTTAGTCCTAATCTGAGTAGTTTTGTCCAGAAGAGTCTGGGGAACAATGGTGTTGAAGACAGATGTCAAGTCCACAAACAGCTTAAGGATGTAAGAGTCCTTCTGCTCCAGGTGAGAGCAATGTGGACTCCAGAGGAAATGGACTCATCTGTTGATCAATTCTTGCCGTATGCATACAGGTGTGGCTCCTCAATGCTGTCAACGATAGCTTTGATGTGGGCCATGACCAGTCTTTCAAAGACTTTAGCGACTATCGATGTGAGGGCTACTGGCCGGTGGTCATTCAGACCAGTCATTACAGATCTCTTAGGAACTGGGATGATGGTGGCATTATTCAGGCAGGTGAGAACATTTGCCAGGGTGAGAGAGGAGTGAAATATGTCAACCAGAACCCCACAGAGCTGATCAACGCAGTCTTTCATCACCTTCCCCAGGATGTTGTCAGGGCCAGTTGCTTTGTGAGGATTAATCCTCCTGAAGGTCTTCCTTCCTTCTGCTGAGGTCAGCCCTGAGGAACTTCTCTTTCAGTGGTAAGATGAGTGTGGTGCTGGGGGATCTTTTCAGGTCTTCAAAGTGGTTATAAAACATATTAAGAGTATCAGGCAGTGATGATTTCCTAGGGCATTGTGCACCCCTGCTTTTATAGTCTGTTATGCACTTAATGCCTCTCCACATTCATTCAACCTTTATTTATACAGGCTAGCCTCGTTGAGTCACGGGGACTCATTTACAAGAGGGACCTGTCTCACTCACACCAAACAACCATCCACTCTCACACTCACACCTAGGGTCAATTTAGAGTCACCAATCAGCCTAACAAGCATGTTTTTTGGTCTGTGGGAGGAAACCGGAGTACCCGGAGGAAACCCACGCATGCACGGGGAGAACATGCAAACTCCACCCAGAAAGGCCCCGGACCGGGATTTGAACCGGCAACCTTCTCGCTGAGAGGCAGTAGCTCTACTAGTTGTGCCACCATGCTGCCCATGCTCCCTGGGTCCATTTAGGAGAAATGTCCCGGGATCTTCTGTTTGTATTTGCCATTCAATACCAGCAGTCAACTCTTTCCTTGTCCTTCCCAGTTCCCATGAGTCACTAGACCTGAAAGCAGTGTCCCTGGCTTTCAGCTGGGTACAGACCTCTTTGTTCAGCCAGGGTTTCTGGTTCGGGTATCACTTCACAGTACTGGTGGTAGTGACATCATCAACACACTTGCTGATATATCCAAGAACAGCAGATGTGTATTCTTTCAGATCCAGCTCTCTCTCATTTACAGCAGTCTCCATGAAGAATTGCCAGGTTGTACATGAAAAACAGTCCTGCAGTACAGCTTCACTGTTGCTGGCACACACTGTAACAGTTCCCTTTCAGTCATATTCTCTCGGTGCAACACAATTACTATGGGAACTAGCGCCCCCGCATGGTTACCTGAAGGAATATACTCACGCCTTTATGGCAGGGGCATCAGCGTCGTGCCAGAGGCCCCACCCTCTGGACATTTAACACCAGCACTCCCAGGATTTTAAAATTAGTACTATATTTACCAGAGATTTGTCAAATGGCTCATCCCTTGAGATACTGATCAGGCTACAGACTTTTCTTTTGAATGTAAATGACGTGGGGTGATTGGGTGTTCTTGCTACTAGGAGAATGCCTTGGGGCCTTGCATCCATTGTTTGCCAATGAATAGCAAACATTCTAATGCAATTGCTGGTTTCACCTTTTGCAACATCCTCTGTGTGTGAAGGCACTCATTTCTTTCACCTCAGTGTTGGAAAACGATGTCAACCCCTACGATTCAGATGGTGAAGAATAATCTTTCACTTATCATGAACATGTATTATGCAGCTGAGGGTATGCTAAAATCACATTTCTGTTCAGTTCAGTTTCAAGGAGGGCTCGGTTTGGTTAATTTTCGGTACAAAAACAAGACAAAATAAAGATTTACAAAACGTTTATTTTGAAAATATGCCAAGTAAACAATACGTTTGTATAAAAATAAACAAAAGCAACCCATTTGGATGCTATTTTAAATAAACAGCACTCTTTAGAATAAATAAACTATACTAACAATAATAAAAATAATAAAAATCAGTA
>JBBPBX010026276.1:18077-38235 GCA_038048925.1 Garcialebias charrua | reverse complement strand
GAAGACGCACGGACGTTTTTCCTCCAAGCTGATAGACGGCCCGGTCATTGTGCCAACTCGACCCACGTCTCAGCTGAGAGTCGCGGCAAAGCCTTGCTGTGCCTCAACACTCATTTCTGAAAGAGTTTGTTTTCTGAAGTTTTATTTTGAAAGTGCAGCCAGTAGCTGGCTCTGTTCCTGCCGGGAGAAGCGGTTCTTCTTACTCGTCTGAATCAGCTCACACGCGCGGAGGTCATCTGGGCGTGAACTGGACAACACAGTCCGTTAGTGTCCACAAACCTCAACTCTTATCTCCAAGACGTATCGTCAACAGGTAACGAGGCGTTGATTGTGTCCTGAACGTGTGGGAAGCCCAGCTGAACCGTATGGGAGGGTGCCACTCTGGTTGTTTCAAATAATTAATTTCAGTTAACTTAGCTTTCATCTTCTTCCTCCTATTTCTTATTTTCATAAGCTATTTAATCTGTCAAGTAATGTGCCAACAGTTAAGTTTTAATTGTCTGTTTGTTTTAATTTGAATTCTTGTCAACGTAGTTATTAAATCAGAGCTAATATCGATACAAATGTTTAATGTAATTCTTGTGATAGTTTCAATAAAAGGTCTATTTTTTTGGTAGACCAACATAAATTGAAGTCTAAGCGTGAAATTACATTACTGGCTAATCACATCGTTAGATTTATTGATTTATTCTGAAAAAGTTGAGACCCCGCACTTTGGTGGCAGTTTGTGCAGTTAAACTCTGCTCATAAACTGCACATCTACAATAATGGTGGACCAGTAAGTGTTTAAATACCTTACCCCACCTTATTCCTTTACACAGGAAATCAAGAGGACCCTTGTACATTTGTAAATAGATATTCCCACTGTAAATAAATAAACACTGTTACTTTTGCACCTTTTTGTCTTGTGTCGTTCTGAGTCTCGTTACCAACTGGGTTACCTTTTGAAATCATAACAGTTAATGCTTCAGCCTAAACAAAACCCAGAACGAGACCATGAACGCACAAGCTTCCTCCTCGCAGGCCACAAGCCAGACTTCAGTAGAGGGGATGCTAAAACAAATATTAAGTCAACAACATAAGACTCAAACTGACATGCTAGTGCTCGGAGGTATGGTTAACACAATACAGAAGAAACTTGCTATTTCTCCTCCCACAGCTCCTGCTGCCACCTCAGATTCAAACTCGCCCAGCACCAGTTCAAGCAATAACTCTCATTCTCCTCAACAGTTACTGGTTAAATCATCTGAACTCTTCTCAGGAGACCCAGCGTTATGTGAAGGCTTCCTCCTACAGTGCAAACTTGCCTTCAAAGGAGCTCCTCAACTTTATTCCACGGACATCGCTAAAGTAACTTATCTGAACAGTCAGCTTTCAGGTAAAGCCCTCCAGTGGGCATCTTCTTACCTCCACAACCATGATTTGGACTTTGTGTCGTTCGACCAGTTTCTGAACGAGTTCCGCAGGATTTTCGACCGGCCGTTGCAACAACCCAATGCAGAGAAGCGTTTGTTGGGATTACATCAGGGCAGACGACCCGTCTCCGAACACGCTCTGGACTTCCGCATTCTCGCGGCTCAAACGGAGTGGAACGACAGGGCGCTTCAAGGTACATTTCTGAACTCTCTCTCGGATTATGTTAAGGACCAGATTGCAGCAAGAGATGAACCTCCTAGTTTCGACGCACTAATAAATTTGGCGATCTCCATTGACGAACGCTTCCGGGAACGTCGCCGAGAACGGGACTACAACTACCAGAGACCCAACACTTCCGGTTTCTCCACGTCATCAGGTGGGGAATATAAATTTGGTGCCAAGTTCCGAAGCTCGCTACCGCCATCTACTGGAACTCAGTTAGCATTACCTGAACCTGAACCCATGCAGATTGGTAGGACTAAATTGACAGAAAGTGAAAGAATGAGACGTATGAATTCCAACTTATGCATGTATTGTGGAAAGGAGGGACATTATGTTGCTTCATGCCCACTTTTGGGAAACGTAAACGCCCGCCAATAGAACGGAAGTTATTGGTGGGCACTTCATCTGTCACTTCCATGCGTAGATTAACTTTACCCACTGTCATTCAGTTCGAACAAAATCGTTTTCCTGTGTCAGCATTGATTGACTCTGGTGCTGAACAAAATTTAATCAGTCATGATTTAGTTAAGGAATTTGCTCTCCCCGTTCTGGACATTGACCCAGTTTCTGTTACTGGAGTAACTGGGGAGACTTTGGCACAGATTCGCTTTAAGACTAAAGACTTGCATTTAATCACATCTGGTAATCACCATGAATCTGTTAGTTTCTTTGTGTTTGATTCACCCAACACTCAAATGATTTTAGGGTTTCCCTGGTTGCAGAACCATAATCCCCACATCAATTGGGAGTTTGGTCGGATAGAAAAATGGAGTGACAAGTGTTTGAAGAATTGCCTTCGCTCAGGTATCTCCAACCCTTTAACCAGTAAACAAGAAGCCAAGAACATTGATCTATCCGACATTCCACCGGAGTATATAATAGCGCTATCAGAGACATGGCTCAATGATGATAACACAAGTAATATTCACGTCGAGGGGTATGAATTATATCATATGAACAGAAATAATAAAAGAGGTGGTGGAGTCGCTCTGTTTGTCAATAATGAAATAAAATGTAAATTAAATAATGAAATGTCAATAACAGTTGATAATATTATGGAAATGATAACAATAGAAATAATAAACAAAAATGATAAAAACATAATAATAAGTTGTGTATATAGATCACCAGGAGCAAATATAGAAATATTCACGGATAAAATCTTGGAGCTAATGGAGAAGAGTTTTAATAAAAATGTTTTTTTGTGTGGAGACTTTAACATTGATATGGGAAATAAAACAGATTCAAATAACATAAGCACATTTATAAACTCAATGTACAGTTTAAATATGTATCCAGTGATATCAAAGCCAACAAGAATTACAACTCATAGTGCCACAATAATTGATAATATTTTCACAAATATAACAAATGGGGACGTGATAAGTGGTATCTTAACGACCGATCTAAGTGATCATTTACCAGTTTTCACAATCTATAAAAATGATCAAAGCATCACAAAAGCAGTCGCAATGAAGAAAAAGATCATAAACACGTCAAAAAAAGTTTTGGAAAAACTGAAAGAGGATCTAGATAAACAAGACTGGAATAATGTGTATGTTGATGATGCGAACAGAGCATATGATGAGTTTATGAATATCCTGGAAGCTCTGTACGAGAAGAATTGTGTGCAAAGAGAAATACGATTGATCAACCATGGATGACAAAAGGGTTGAGAAATGCTTGTAAAAAAAAGAATTATTTGTATTCATGTTTCTTGAAATTGCAAAGTCAGAGCGCTGAAGAAAAATATAAAAAGTATAAAAATAAATTAGTGGGGATTATAAGGAAACATAAGAAAGAATATTATAGTAAATTATTAGATAAAAGTAATGGTGATATGAAAGCAACATGGCGAGTAATGAATAGTGTCCTGAAGAATCATAAAGCAAAAACTGGTATTTCAAAATATTTTGTAAAAGACGACGATGAAATTCATGATGAAAATGAAATTGTAAATGAATTTAATCAATATTTTGTGAATGTTGGATCAAGCCTTGCAGCTAAGATACCAAAAGTAGATAAAAATGTGACCCACTCAATTACAGGTTGTGCAAATAGTATTTTTCTAAATGGAACTAACAAAGAGGAAATAATGAATGTAGTAAAACATCTTACAGACAAGAGATCGAAAGACTGGGTGGACATGGATATGATGTTTGTGAAGGACATAATGAGCCATGTTATTGAGCGTTCACCATATGTAACTTATCATTTTCAACAGGAATATTTCCAGATAATATGAAAGTAGCTAAGGTCGTTCCTCTTTTTAAAAATGGTGATAAATGTGTATTCAACAATTATAGACCTATATCCTTATTACCACAGTTTTCAAAAATTCTTGAAAAACTATTTGTAAACAGACTAGACCAATTTATAGATAAACAAAATATTCTAAGCAACAGTCAGTATGGGTTTAGAGCAAAAAACTCTACATCAATGGCTCTCATGGAATTAATGGAACAAATAACTACTGCTGTCGATCAAAAACAATATTGTATCAGTATTTTTGTTGATTTAAAAAAAGCATTCGATACTATTGATCACACCATTCTCCTAGAAAAGCTGAACAAATATGGTATTAGAGGACCAGCATTACAGTGGGTATCTAGCTACTTAAAAGATAGGAAACAATTTGTACAAATAAATGATGTAAGATCTGACCTCTGTAATATCACATGTGGAGTTCCCCAAGGCTCTGTACTTGGACCAAAGCTTTTTATTTTATATGTGAATGACTTGGTAAATGTGTCAGGACTCCTTAAATGTGTACTTTTTGCTGATGATACCACTTTTTTCTGTTTAGGTGAAGATATAGAACAAATGTTGGAATTGATAAAGACAGAATTTGTCAAGATACAAACTTGGTTTAAAATAAATAAATTATCATTAAATCTAGAGAAAACTAATTACATGATATTCGGTAATAAAAAGAAAACTGTTGATGTCCCACTCAAAATTGAGGATGTTGAGATTTGTAGAATGAGTGAGGTGAAGTTTTTGGGTGTTATCATTGATGACAAACTGACATGGAAACAACACATAAATTCTGTAAGAATAAAAATAGCTAAATCGATTGCAGTACTGTACAAAGTCAGAGACCTATTAAATGATAAAGCTCTATATTTGTTGTATAACACAATCATTGTTCCACACTTAATCTATTGCATTGATGTTTGGGGGAATGCGTGTAAAACAATCACAAAACCTATTTTTGTATTACAGAAAAGAGCTGTAAGAATTATCACTAGAAAGCATTATCGTCATCCATCAAGTACATTATTCTATCACCTAAAGTTATTGAAGTTCCATGATTTGGTAGACTATAATATCTTATCAGTTATGTATAGAGCTCAAAATAATGCATTACCTTTAAATATCCAAATACACTTTGTTAAAAGACAAAGTTGTTATAATCTTAAGGGGACAGAGTTGTTTGTAAAACCACAATTCAGAACCAGTTTGAAGGGACGTTCTACCTCAATCCAGGGAATTAGATTATGGAATGGCTTGGAGAATGTAGTTAAAAATGCCAAGTCAATGTTTACATTTAAAAAAATGATCAAAACAAATGTGTTAAAAAATATATATGAAATAGCGTAATGTGTATTGTATCAATTAGAAAATTAGAAAGAGTTAGTCATTTTGTACTGTTGTTAATGTGTATTGTATCAATTAGAAAATTAGAAAGAGTTAGTCATTTTGTACTGTTGGTTGAAAAAGTTGGTTGAAGATTATTATTGTTTACATGGCTGATTATTGTTGTTTAATCTGATTGTTGTAAGGGGCAGATATAATAAGATTTATTCTTCTTTCTGCTACCTTTCATTTTTTTACATTTTGTACACTATCATTTAATGGGATTGTCTTGTATTGTTTCTTCTGTAAAAAAATGAACAAATTTAATAAACATAAACATAAACAAGTATCATGATCTGTCTCCAGTGTTTAGTAAGGTGAGGGCTCTCTCTCTTCCTCCCCATCGTCCCTATGACTGTGCCATCGACCTTCTTCCTGGAGCTCCTCTGCCATCTAGCCGTTTGTATCACCTCTCGGGTCCTGAACGTGGATCCATGAAAGCCTACATCGAGGAGTCTTTGGATTCAGGTATCATCCGTCCATCTACTTCTCCACTAGGGGCAGGTTTTTTTTTTGTTGCTAAGAAAGACAAGACTCTACGCCCTTGTATTGACTATCGGGGTTTGAACAGTATTACCGTAAAGAACAAATATCCCTTACCACTACTTGACTCAGTCCATGAGCAATTGCAACCAGCCACAATCTTCTCCAAATTGGACCTACGTAATGCTTATCACCTTGTCCGTATCAGAGAGGGTGATGAATGGAAGACAGCTTTTAAGACGCCCCTGGGACACTTTGAGTATCTTGTCATGCCTTTTGGCCTCACTAATGCCCCTGCAGTATTTCAAGCACTGGTTAATGATGTTTTGAGAGACTTTATTGGTGATTTTGTGTTTGTTTACTTGGACGATATTCTCATTTATTCCAGGAATGAGAATGAACATGTCACGCATGTCCGGACGGTGCTCCAAAGACTGTATGAGAACCAACTTTTCGTAAAAGGTGAAAAATGTTCATTTCACACTTCTTCTGTTGCATTTTTGGGTTTTATTTTTGGAGAAGGACACTACAGGGCAGACCCGGAAAAGACTAAGGCAGTGGTGGAGTGGCCGGTCCCTGAGACCAGGAAACAACTGCAACGGTTCTTGGGTTTTGCAAACTTCTACAGACGTTTTATCAAGGACTACAGTCGCATCGTAGCGCCTCTATCACAACTAACATCCATCAACAGAAATTTCAGATGGACCCCGGAAGCCAACTCTGCTTTCGGTAAGCTAAAACAGCTTTTTTCTTCCACTCCCATCCTCTGTCATCCAGACAGCGCATTTTTGCTATTTTTGTTCTCTTCTGTTCACAGCAGCAGTTTTCTGTTGGTCATGTCTTGAAAAATGTCAATGACCTCACTGTGAATGATTGGCACATCCTTCTCGATTAACTTTTTTAAAACTTAAAATGACAAATTTTTGTCTCATGAAGTTCATCCATCCATCCATTTTCTTCCGCTTATCCGGGGTCGGGTCGCGGGGGTAGCAGCCTAAGTAGGGAGGCCCAGACTTCCCTCTCCCCAGCCACTTGGAGCAGCTCCTCTGGGGGAATCCCAAGGCGTTCCCAGGCCAGCCGAGAAACATAGTCCCTCCAGCGTATCCTGGGTCTTCCTCTGGGTCTCCTCCCGGTGGGACATGCCCGGAACACCTCACCAGGGAGGCGTCCAGGAGGCATCCTAACCAGATGCCCGAGCCACCTCAACTGGCTCCTCTCGATGTGGAGAAGCAGCGGCTCTACTCCGAGTCCCTCCCGGATGACTGAGCTTCTCACCCTATCTCTAAGGGAGAGTCCAGCCACCCTGCGGAGAAAACTCATTTCAGCCGCTTGTATCCGAGATCTTGTTCTTTCGGTCATAACCCAAAGCTCATGACCATAGATGAGGGTGGGAACGTAGATCGATCGGTAAATTGAGAGCTTTGCCTTTTGACTCAGCTCTCTCTTCACCACGACAGACCGGTACAGCGCCCGCTTCACTGCGGACGCTGCACCTATCCGCCTATCGATCTCACGCTCCAGTTTTCCCTCATTCGTGAACAAGATCCCGAGATACTTAAACTCCTCCACTTGGGGCAGGACCTCCTCCCCGACCCGGAGAGGGCACGCTACCCTTTTCCGGCTCAAGACCATGGCCTCGGATTTGGAGGAACTGATCCTCATCCCGGCCGCATCGCATTCAGCTGCAAACCGCTCCAGTGAAAGCTGTAGATCACGAGCTGATGAAGCCAATAGGACCACATCATCTGCAAAAAACAGAGAAGCGATTCTAAGGCCACCAAAACGGATCCTCTCAACACCTTGGCTGCGCCTAGAAATTCTGTCCATAAAAGTTATAAACAGAATCGGTGACAAAGGGCAACCTTGGCGGAGTCCAACTCTCACCGGAAACGAGCCTGACTTACTGCCGGCAATGCGGACCAAGCTCTGACACCGGTCGTACAGGGACCTAACAGCCCATATCAATGGGCCTGGTACCCCATACTCCCGGAGTACCCGCCACAGAACCCCCCGAGGGACGCGGTCGAATGCCTTTTCCAAGTCTACAAAGCACATGTAAACTGGTTGGGCAAACTCCCACGCACCCTCCAGGACCCTGTTGAGGGTGTAGAGCTGGTCTAGTGTTCCACGACCAGGACGAAAACCACACTGCTCCTCCTGAATCCGAGGTTCGACTATCCGACGGACCCTCCTCTCCAGAACCCCTGAATAGACCTTACCAGGGAGGCTTAAGAGTGTGATCCCTCTATAGTTGGAACACACCCTACGGTCCCCCTTTTTGAATAGGGGAACCACCACCCCAGTCTGCCAATCCAAGGGAACTGCCCCCGATGTCCACGCGATATTGCAGAGTCGCGTAAGCCAACACAACCCCACAACATCCAGAGCCCTAAGGAACTCAGGACGAATCTCATCCACCCCCGGAGCCTTGCCACCGCGGAGCTTTTTAACCACCTCGGCGACCTCCGCACCAGAGATTGGAGAGCCCGATCCAAAGTCCCCAGGCTCCGCTTCCTCAGTGGAAGACGTGCCAGTAGGATTGAGGAGGTCTTCGAAGTATTCCGCCCACCGACTCACAACATCCCGAGTTGAGGTCAACAGCACGCCATCCCCACCATAAATGGTGTTGGTCGCGTACCGCTTTCCCCCCCTGAGACGCCGGATGGTGGACCAGAATCGCCTCGAAGCCGTACGGAAGTCATTCTCCATGGCCTCTCCGAACTCCTCCCACGCCCGAGTTTTTGCCTCAGCAACCACCCGAGCCGCATGCCGCTTGGACTGCCGGTACCTATCTGCTGCTTCCGGGGTCCCACAGGCCAAAAAGGCCCAATAGGACTCCTTCTTCAGCTTGACAGCATCCCTCACCGCCGGTGTCCACCACCGGGTTCGAGGGTTGCCACCACGACAGGCACCAACAACCTTGCGGCCACAACTCCGATAAGCTGCCTCGACAATAGAGGCGCGAAACATGGCCCACTCGGGCTCAATGTCCCCCGCCTCCCTCGGAACGTGTTCAAAGCTCTCCCGGAGGTGGGAGTTAAAGCTCCGTCTTACGGGAGACTCTGCCAGACGTTCCCAACAGACCCTCACAATACGTTTGGGTCTGCCAGGTCTGACCGGCATCCTCCCCCACCATCGGAGCCAACTCACCACCAGGTAGTGGTCAGTTGACAGCTCCGCCCCTCTCTTCACCCGAGTGTCCAGGACATGCGGCCGCAGATCAGATGAGACGACAACAAAGTCGATCATTGAACTACGACCTAGGGTGTCCTGGTGCCAAGAGCACATATGGACACCCTTATGCCTGAACATGGTGTTCGTTATGGACAATCCATGACGAGCACAGAAGTCCAACAACAGAACACCACTCGGGTTCAGATCAGGGGGGCCGTTCCTCCCAACCACACCCCTCCAGGTCTCACTGTCATTGCCCACGTGAGCGTTGAAGTCCCCCAGCAGAACAAGGGAGTCCCCAGGAGGCGCACCCTCCAATACCCCCTCCAAGGACTCCAAAAAGGGTGGGTAATCTGCGCTGCCGTTCGGCGCATAGGCACAAACAACAGTCAGAGCCCGTCCCCCCACACGTAGGCGAAGGGAGGCTACCCTCTCGTTCACCGGGGTGAACCCCAACGTACAGGCACCGAGATGGGGGGCAACAAGTATGCCCACTCCTGCTCGGCGCCTCTCACCAGGGGCAACTCCAGAGTGGAAGAGTGTCCAACCCCTCTCAAGGAAACTGGTTCCAGAGCCAGAGCCATGCGTTGAGGTGAGTCCGACTATTTCTAGCCGGAACCTCTCAACCTCACACACTAGCTCAGGCTCCTTCCCCACCAGAGAGGTGACATTCCATGTCCCAATGGCCAGCTTCTGTAGCCGAGGATCAGACCGCCAGGGTCCCCGCCCTCGGCCACCACCCATTCCACAATGCACCCGACCCCTTTGGCCCCTCCCACAGGTGGTGAGCCTATTTCATGAAGTGAAAAAAATATTTGCAAAACAAACTTATTTGTGCATGTCAGAAATCTTTGCTTGCTATTCTAAGTTTTTGTTTGTCATTCAAAGTTTTGCTTGCGATTCTCACATGATTCTCCCATGACGTCGTGGGCAGAGCCTAAAATAGCAACAACAAAAAAAAGATTTCTGATGTGTGCAAATAAAAGTTTATGTTATGCAAATAACTTTTTAAGTTCACAAGAGAAAAATTTGTTATTTAATAAAAAAAGTTTTTTATACAAAAGTTTTTGTTTAAAAAAAAAACAGAAATCATTTCAATTCCAAAAGTTTTGATTACAATTTTATTTTACTTAACTGAGGTTAGTTTTTTTTTTCCATTGAATAATTGTGAAACAAATTTAACTCCATACTCTGCGAACCAGACCCTAAACTTACTTAAAGTCTGGATAGAGTTTTTTCCCCTTCATTTGTACGCTTTTATTGGACAGGAGCAACTTGATTGGTTATTACATACATTATATCTATTATGGTAGTTCAGGGTGAGTTATTTTTAATTCTAAATGAATATTCTTGTTGGACTTTTATTTAAGTGCTATTCTCCTTCAAGATACATTTACCTAACGCTAGAATAAATGCAACGTACATTATGCAGCAAAGGAAGTTAGAAGTTCGGACATACGGTATATCCATTATGGAGAGAAGATAGGTTTTAGACGGGCAATGTGCTCCCTATTGCATAAGCCAGGGGTCCATCCATCCATCCATTTTCTTCCGCTTATCCGGGGTCGGGTCGCGGGGGTAGCAGCCTAAGTAGGGAGGCCCAGACTTCCCTCTCCCCAGCCACTTGGAGCAGCTCCTCTGGGGGAATCCCAAGGCGTTCCCAGGCCAGCCGAGAAACATAGTCCCTCCAGCGTATCCTGGGTCTTCCTCTGGGTCTCCTCCCGGTGGGACATGCCCGGAACACCTCACCAGGGAGGCGTCCAGGAGGCATCCTAACCAGATGCCCGAGCCACCTCAACTGGCTCCTCTCGATGTGGAGAAGCAGCGGCTCTACTCCGAGTCCCTCCCGGATGACTGAGCTTCTCACCCTATCTCTAAGGGAGAGTCCAGCCACCCTGCGGAGAAAACTCATTTCAGCCGCTTGTATCCGAGATCTTGTTCTTTCGGTCATAACCCAAAGCTCATGACCATAGATGAGGGTGGGAACGTAGATCGATCGGTAAATTGAGAGCTTTGCCTTTTGACTCAGCTCTCTCTTCACCACGACAGACCGGTACAGCGCCCGCTTCACTGCGGACGCTGCACCTATCCGCCTATCGATCTCACGCTCCAGTTTTCCCTCATTCGTGAACAAGATCCCGAGATACTTAAACTCCTCCACTTGGGTAAGGACCTCCTCCCCGACCCGGAGAGGGCACGCTACCCTTTTCCGGCTCAAGACCATGGCCTCGGATTTGGAGGAACTGATCCTCATCCCGGCCGCATCACATTCAGCTGCAAACCGCTCCAGCGAAAGCTGTAGATCACGAGCTGATGAAGCCAATAGGACCACATCATCTGCAAAAAACAGAGAAGCGATTCTAAGGCCACCAAAACGGATCCTCTCAACACCTTGGCTGCGCCTAGAAATTCTGTCCATAAAAGTTATAAACAGAATCGGTGACAAAGGGCAACCTTGGCGGAGTCCAACTCTCACCGGAAACGAGCCTGACTTACTGCCAGCGATGCGGACCAAGCTCTGACACCGGTCGTACAGGGACCTAACAGCCCATATCAAAGGGCCTGGTACCCCATACTCCCGGAGTACCCGCCACAGAACCCCCCGAGGGACGCGGTCGAATGCCTTTTCCAAGTCCACAAAGCACATGTAAACTGGTTGGGCAAACTCCCACGCACCCTCCAGGACCCTGTTGAGGGTGTAGAGCTGGTCTAGTGTTCCACGACCAGGACGAAAACCACACTGCTCCTCCTGAATCCGAGGTTCGACTATCCGACGGACCCTCCTCTCCAGAACCCCTGAATAGACCTTACCAGGGAGGCTTAAGAGTGTGATCCCTCTATAGTTGGAACACACCCTACGGTCCCCCTTTTTGAATAGGGGAACCACCACCCCAGTCTGCCAATCCAAGGGAACTGCCCCCGATGTCCACGCGATATTGCAGAGTCGCGTAAGCCAACACAACCCCACAACATCCAGAGCCCTAAGGAACTCAGGACGAATCTCATCCACCCCCGGAGCCTTGCCACCGCGGAGCTTTTTAACCACCTCGGCGACCTCAGCACCAGAGATTGGAGAGCCCGACCCAAAGTCCCCAGGCTCCGCTTCCTCAGTGGAAGACGTGCCAGTAGGATTGAGGAGGTCTTCGAAGTATTCCGCCCACCGACTCACAACATCCCGAGTTGAGGTCAACAGCACGCCATCCCCACCATAAATGGTGTTGGTCGCGTACCGCTTTCCCCCCCTGAGACGCCGGATGGTGGACCAGAATCGCCTCGAAGCCGTACGGAAGTCATTCTCCATGGCCTCTCCGAACTCCTCCCACGCCCGAGTTTTTGCCTCAGCAACCACCCGAGCCGCATGCCGCTTGGACTGCCGGTACCTATCTGCTGCTTCCGGGGTCCCACAGGCCAAAAAGGCCCAATAGGACTCCTTCTTCAGCTTGACAGCATCCCTCACCGCCGGTGTCCACCACCGGGTTCGAGGGTTGCCACCACGACAGGCACCAACAACCTTGCGGCCACAACTCCGATAAGCTGCCTCGACAATAGAGGCGCGAAACATGGCCCACTCGGGCTCAATGTCCCCCGCCTCCCTCGGAACGTGTTCAAAGCTCTCCCGGAGGTGGGAGTTAAAGCTCCGTCTTACGGGAGACTCTGCCAGACGTTCCCAGCAGACCCTCACAATACGTTTGGGTCTGCCAGGTCTGACCGGCATCCTCCCCCACCATCGGAGCCAACTCACCACCAGGTAGTGGTCAGTTGACAGCTCCGCCCCTCTCTTCACCCGAGTGTCCAGGACATGCGGCCGCAGATCAGATGAGACGACAACAAAGTCGATCATTGAACTACGACCTAGGGTGTCCTGGTGCCAAGAGCACATATGGACACCCTTATGCCTGAACATGGTGTTCGTTATGGACAATCCATGACGAGCACAGAAGTCCAACAACAGAACACCACTCGGGTTCAGATCAGGGGGGCCGTTCCTCCCAACCACACCCCTCCAGGTCTCACTGTCATTGCCCACGTGAGCGTTGAAGTCCCCCAGCAGAACAAGGGAGTCCCCAGGAGGCGCACCCTCCAATACCCCCTCCAAGGACTCCAAAAAGGGTGGGTAATCTGCGCTGCCGTTTGGCGCATAGGCACAAACAACAGTCAGAGCCCGTCCCCCCACACGTAGGCGAAGGGAGGCTACCCTCTCGTTCACCGGGGTGAACCCCAACGTACAGGCACCAAGATGGGGGGCAACAAGTATGCCCACTCCTGCTCGGCGCCTCTCACCAGGGGCAACTCCAGAGTGGAAGAGTGTCCAACCCCTCTCAAGGAAACTGGTTCCAGAGCCAGAGCCATGCGTTGAGGTGAGTCCGACTATTTCTAGCCGGAACCTCTCAACCTCACACACTAGCTCAGGCTCCTTCCCCACCAGAGAGGTGACATTCCATGTCCCAATGGCCAGCTTCTGTAGCCGAGGATCAGACCGCCAGGGTCCCCGCCCTCGGCCACCACCCATTCCACAATGCACCCGACCCCTTTGGCCCCTCCCACAGGTGGTGAGCCTATGGGAAGGGGGACCCACGTCTCCTCTTCGGGCTGTGCCCGGCCGAGCTCCATGGGTGAAAGCCCGGCCACCAGGCGCTCGCCAACGTGCCCCTCCTCCGGGCCTGGCTCCAGAGTGGGGCCCCGGTGACCCGCGTCCGGGCGAGGGAACATTGTTTCCATTTACAGGTAGTCCCCGATTTACGAGCGAGATCCGTTACAACGAGTTGCTCGTAAACCGGAAATCTCGTATTTCGGAACGGTTGCCATGTCTCTCGTAAGTCCGGAATTTCGCTCGTAAATTGGAACGGTTTCGCTAGCGCGACTACAAACACTCTATTTTCATCCAAAAACTGCTTATGAGTGCATAAAAATGATCGGAAACGTGTGTCCATATGTTTATCTAACTAACTGTGGTGAAAAAACACATGAAAACTCAGTATTTTTTGCAATTTTTCCAAAAATTCGCCAGCTCGTAAGTCTGGAACCTCGTAGATCAGAGCGCTCGTAAATCGGGGACTACCTGTATATTATTCATCATAAGGGGTCTTGTGGGCTAAGCCAGGGGTGTCAAAGTCAAATACATAGAGGGCCAAAAAAACAAATTTGCTACAAGCCAAGGGCCAGACTGGTTCAATGTTGATTATAAGGGGGTGATATAAGATTTGTTTTTCTTCTTTCTGCACTCTTTTCATTCAATGTTTTCTTTTTGATTAATTTGTTTTCTTTTATCTCTTTTAACTGAATTAAATAAAATATTAAATAGCTTTACATCTGCTGAGTTATTTGCATAAATCAACACAAACATGTTCCTGCCTTTAGTATTTTCCATTGTTTTATAATGTAGCTGTTTATGTTTCGTTTTTAATACAGTTTTCTTATGATTTTTAATAATATGCTTTTTGATGATTGTTTACTGTTGGCTGCAAGTATCAAGCTGTGAAATCCTTCATTTTCTACAGCTGATAGCTGTTGGTCATTAATTATGATGAAGTTTAGCAACTCCTCTGTGAACATTTGAGCTCCGTGGCTTCAGCAGTGTGTTTTTATTGTCCAATCCGGGGCGAGGGCTCTGATTTTGGTCGGCCACTCTCAGCCTGTCTGTCCTACGAGACGGTCAGAAAGCGGGTCGGACTGGACGCAGCTGGCCGCGGTCGGTCTCCCTGTTTCGGTTCAGCGACGTAAAACTGAAAGTTATGCACCATAACTCATGTTCCCTAAGGAAGAGAACGAGGTGCAACACTACTGCTATGGGAATTGCACCCCCACGCGATTACCTGAAGGAATACATTAACGCCTTTACGGCAGTGGGCGTCAGTGTCACCTTAGAGGCCCCGCCCTCTGGGTACTTAAGACGCTAGTGCCTATCCATTAGTCTCCAAGTGCACTTCACCAAGCTTTGGCATTGAAAAGGGCCAACTGTGTTGTACCTCATTCCTTTCCTTCAGGGAACATGAGTTATGGTGCATTACTTTCAGTTCCCTTTATCAGGCAGGTTCACTCTGTGCAACACCATTGCTATGGGAACGTAATTCATTCACGCCCTTGAAATGCTCAGTAAAATGCATGCTTGTGAGAACTTCTGCCTTTATACTTTAGGCGTTTTGGCTAATCTCTACTGTGAGTTAGAGAGTACAGCCTGAGTGATGTCACATGCAGTGACATCCAAACTATAATGCTTTGCAAACATGTTCGTTGAACTCCAGTTTGCAGCAGCACAGATGTCTGCAACTGGTACGCCCTTCAAAAGGAACCACGAGGCAGCTAGGCCTCGAGTGGAATGGGCATGTACCCCAGAGGGTACCTGTCGACCTTTGCTGCTGCATGCCCTCTTTAAGGCCTCGGTCACCCAGTGTGAGAAGCGTTGCTTTGAAAGGGTTCTGCCATCAGCTGGATTGGCAAAACATACGAACAGCTGGTTTGTTTTTCCTCCAACTGACAGTGCTTTAAATGTAAGCACTTAAGGCCCTGACAGGGCAGAGTACATTCAACCTCATCTGTCCTTCAGCGAGGACAGGGTGGGGAGGAAATGTTGAGAGACCAAAGTCCAGACTTCTGGGATTTAGAGTTGGAACCTTTGGCACATATGTGAGGTTTGGACGTAGGGTGAGCTTTGACCCGTCAGGGGCAAACCTAGTACACATTGGGTGTACAGACAAAGCGTGGAGGTCACCCACACATTTAGCTGAGCAAAGAGCTAAGAGCAAGGCAGTTTTATAAGATAACAAATCTATCTTAATGCTACTAATAGGCTCAAATGGAGGCTCACACAGAGCATCCAGGACTAACTGTAGGTCCCAATCAGGGGCCAAAGTCCTGCTAGGGGTCTTTTCCTCAGTACGCCCTTCATGAAACGTATCATGAGAGGGTGAGCACCGGGTGTTTAACCCCTCCAGCCTTCGTGGCATGCCGAGATGGCTGACAAAAACACCTTAATGGTGAAAAATGAGCGGCCTTTCTCTAGCAGGTTCTGTAAAAAGGTAAGGAGTTGGACCAAGTCACAGGAATATGAAATAATATTCCTCTCCAGACACCACGCCTCAAAAAACATGCCATTTACGAGCGTAGAGAGTCTGAGTTGACAGTGCTCTGGTTCCTTGTATCGTGTTTATGACGTTACTGGGAAGGCCAGAGGCCATCAGCCTGTTCCTCTCAGTGGCCAGGCTGAGCGTTGCCACAGTTCTGGACGTGGGTGAAAGAGCTACCTGTGTGCCTGAGTCAACAGGTCCCTGTGGGGGGGCAGCTGCCACTGTGTTCCTGACAACAGTGAGATTGTCTCTGGGAACCACGGTTTCTGTGGCCACCTGGGGGCTATTAATATCAAGGAAAGAACTCCCTTGCGTACACGTTCCAACGTCACCTGAATCAGAGAGATGGGGGGAAATGCGTAATATAGCGCACCTGCTAGCCAGCTATGGGCCAGGACATCTGCTCCCAGCGGTGCATCTGTTTCTTTCAGAGAGTAGTATAGGGCACAGTGCGTGCTGGTTTTGCAGGCGAACAGATTGACGGATGCCCGCCCGTATCATGACCAGATCTGGTCCATGACCCGTGGGTTCAGTCTCCATTCTGAGGCTAACAGCGGCCCTCTTAAGAGGGCGTCTGCCCTGTGGTTTGTCTCACCCGGGATGTATGTCGCCCTCAGGGACAGTATTCTGGGGCCGCACCACGTGAGCAGCTTGTGTGTCAGACCGAGGAGGGGTCGGGACCTTAGTCCCCCTCTCCCTGCTGATGTAGTACACTGTTGTCCTGTTGTCTGATTTTACCAGGACATGCCGTCCTGCAATCAGTCCTTTTTTGAAAAAGTATTTCATTGACGGGTAAACAGCCTTCAATTCCAGGAAGTTGATACGTAATCTTGCTTCCTGTTGTTTCCAGAGGCCTTAGGCGTTATGGTTTCTGCAGACTGCTCCCCATCCACCCTTTTAGGCGGTCAGACACTCAGAGCTGATCAGAATCCTCCCTGCTCGCCTGAGGGGGGTAGGACGTGTTTGTTTGTTTAGCCACATTTGCAGAGCACACATTTTTAATAGTGCCTGTGGCACGCGGGGAATGGCTGCTACCAGCAAGCCCAAAATGCGCTGGCAAAGCTTGAGGGACACTCTCTGGCCCAGTTGAAAGCGTGCCAGACAGAGGCTTATCAAAGAAATACGCTCCTCTGAAAGTCGTGCTCTGTACGAAATGGTGTCGACCCGTACTCTCAAAAATACGGCAATCTGGGATGGGGCCAGGTTGCTTCCTGCCAGGTTTATGATGAAAACCCAGGGCTTCCAGGTGAGACATCACCCTCTCTAGGTGCTGCGGTGCCTGGACTCTGTTGTGTCCAGGAATGGGCAGATTGTCTAAATAATTCAGAACTCTGACCCTTTGATCCCTCAGCCGGGTCAGGGCCGCGTCCAGTCATTTTGTGAATGTCCGGGAGGTGGTTTTCAGGTGAAAAGGTACTGCCAAAAAACTCGGACGCGGAGCCCCTGAAGGCAGAGCGGAGATATTTTATGTGGCAGGGTAGGATGTTCACGTGGAGGAAAGCGTCTTTCAGATCCACCGTGCAGAAGTAATCTCTCGGTTGAATCGAGCAGATGACTCGTCTCAGTGTCAACATCCTGGATTTGTACGTTTTTCTTCTTCTGTTCAGATCCCGGAGGTCCAAGATGGGCCTCAAGCCTTGTTCCCGTTTTGGGGCCAGCAAGTACTCAGTAGTCTGAGATTTTATTGTTGTGTGTGGATGGCAATTTCTCTTTATTACACAAGCGTCTGAGTGTTCTTGTATGTTTAAACGTTCTGAATCAGCTAGTCTGTGCTCCTCTAACACAGGTACTGGAGGCAAAAATTCGGCGTTTTCTCTCCCTTTGTGAGTGAAAAAGCCTGTAATGGTGCAGGGGCATCTCAGGGTCACACAGGCCTCTGCTTTCTCTCTGCACCGCAGGAGAAGTACTGGGGTGACCCGTGACTTCTTCACAGAGACGCTAAAATACTATGTGGTTTTAATAGTGCTCAAAACAACATTTTGTTTTTATCGCACAAGCAAGGGAACATGCTTTGTGTTCTAACGAACATTTTTGTCCCTTCCACGATGGTCTCTTGTACCCCGGGGAGATTTGAATTTGTGTGGCTTTTCTTTCCCACAGGTGGAAAAGCCCTATCAGTGAGGGTTTTGGTCACCAGTGTCACTGCGTGACAACCGGTTCAGTCCTGCTCTTCCCTACAGCGACTGTCCGGTGTGCCCAAAGGGCAGGCAGTAAAGTCTGCCATCCTATGGACCTCATCCAGCGGCTTTGCCATCTTTTTCCTTTTGTTGGTGGCCCCCTGCAGCTCCTGCAGCTCGGGCCCTGACATGGTTAACTTCCGAGAGTCATCCTTAGCCTCGTAGGTGGATAAGCTCTCAGCGTCACAATGTTCTCGTCGTGGGCATAGGAAAACTACCAGTCAGTGTAGCTGGACAGGTAAGCTGAAATTCCTCCTCCTGGACTGTGCTGGTCGGAGATCCTCCTTGTTAGCAAGGGCTAAACATGGAGGTACTCGTGAGCCCGCTCGCGGTGCTAAACGGGCCATCGAGCAACGCAGCATCGATAAACAAACTTAGTTAGCATCTGTGCGATGAACTCTATTATTGATTCGGCTACATAGGATAGCAAAATAGACAAAACATGAGAAGGTTAGCTAGCAAGCTAGACCAAGCATTTCCACATACCTCACAATGGAGTCCTTCGTTGTCTGCTCACAGCCGCACTAATCGTGTTAGCAACGCTGATTGTCCGCCCCATTGCTGTCATGGGAGCTCTCGGTTAGCTGGGCTAACCGTAAGAGCTAGCCAGTTAGCAGTGGGGTTAGTCGATTTCCACTTGCCTTTCTCCGGGGTCATCCGCGAGAAAAGCGTTGAGTTTCTTCGCGTGTAGCATCCCTGAGCAAACCAGACAGGCCTCGTGGGTGTCCGCCGCTGAAAGGGGGTAGCCACATCCGCTGAAGCAGGTTCGGGAGCCGGAGCTCGCTGGCTTGCTGGAGTTCTTCGTCCGAAGAAGTCCTCTCGCTGAGCTGCTTGTGGCTGCTAGCCTGTTAGCTCCGTTAGCTTAGCAGGTAGCATGTTGTGCGGTTAGCGTCCGCTAACCGAGCGGCAGAACAGCAAAAAAAGAAAAAGGCACGGGAGCTGGGGCTCGCTGGCCTGCTGGTCTTCTTAGAATTTTGGGTTTTCGCTTTACCTTCTCGGTAGCCAAGACTGAGAAGAGTTGAGCTCGTTAGCAGTGCTAACGTTGTCCGAAGACGTCTCCTTTGTCGCGTCGCTTTTGCTGGCTAGCCTGTTACTCGTTAGCAGGGTAGTGGTGTGACGCAGTTAGCGCCGTCGAGCGAAGCAGCTGCGAGGAGAGAAGCTTCAAGGTTAAGAGAAAAACGCTGCACTAGCTTTCGCCAGCCCAGCAATACGTAGGAAATTTCTCTTTACGCTCAGCGTAGGGATTGAGTTAACCTCTAACAAGCGATGTGTCTACAGAGAAGTCCCACGAAGTTCAGGTTTAAGCGAGGTGAAGGGCAAAAAGAGACCGATAGATGGGCGCTAGCGTCTTAAGTTTTCAGAGGGTGGGGCCTCGGAGGTGACGTTGACGCCCACTGCCGTAAAGGCGTGAATTTATTCCTTCAGGTAATCGCGCGGGTGTACAATTCCCATAGCAATAGTGTTGCACCGAGTGAACCTGACTGATAAAGGGAACTAACTTGACCGCAGTTTAATGTGGCACTATGGCTCTACAGACATTGCACGTTGCTGTCTTGCGGTGTTTAGTGTAAAATACTTCCAAACACAGACATGTTACGATGAAAAGTTGACTAGCTGTTAGCTAAAGTGCTACTCACTCAATCCACACACTGTAGCTGGCTGCAAACTGAAAGGGATTTCCTGAATGTGAGGCAGGTCTTATTACTCTGGGTTCATGAGACACGACTTTGGATTGGATTGGCCCCACCCCTACTACTACTGTTGCATTGTGGGGAATGTAGTGTTGGTACGTGACCGGAGGGCTTATTATGTGTTTTTTTCTTGCAAAAAACAATAATAATAATAATGATAATAATAATAAAATAAAATAAATAATTTTAGTACAGTACATGTTATTATGTGTCAGAGGAGGGCTTAGAAATAGGAAAAAAAAATTGACCAAAAGGGCACTTGGGGGCAAGGAGCAAAAGGGGCAGGTGCTCA
>JBBPBX010026276.1:0-18032 GCA_038048925.1 Garcialebias charrua | reverse complement strand
TAAGCCTATCCTAACACAGTACCCTACATAATTATCAAAAAACACATACATTTGGGAGCCATAATGAAGGGGAAAAAGAGTTAATTTCCTACTGGGATGCTGGTGAAGCCTTTCCTCCATCCCTCCTCCATATTCTCCATTTGTTTACGACGTAAAACCGCCGTCCAGCTCGGTCCATCCTTCGTATTCGTTTACAACGTAAAACCGCCATCCAGCTTGGTCCATCCTCCGTATTCGTTTACGACGTAAAACCGCGTTCACAGTACAGTTTTGTTTTGTTTTTTGAATGTCCAGAGGACCAAACTTAGCTTTTTTAGAGAGTACAGGGCAGAATTCCTCCGCAGCTATGTTTACTACGTAAAACCGGAAACTGCGTAACTCGGCTTTTCAAAATAAAATTTAAAATTTTTTTATTTTTTTAATGGGAGATGTGTCGTAACCGCGAAACGTCGTAACTCGAGACCGTCGTAAGTCGAGGACTACCTGTACAGTGTAGGCTTACTGACAGAAAACTACAAAATGGCGGCGCCTGTCCGAAGTATGGTATTAATTTTTTCGTTATCTTTTTACTGTACAGTACTGTATCCAGTACCGTCCCAATCGCGTGAGTAATATTAAGGTTTACAATTGTGTGTCCTGTACATTTTTTGTACAATATTATGGACTGTACGTCCACAATCCGCGACACAGCCAGTCTGTGAAAGTTGAACTGCGAAGTAGCGAGGGACTACCGTACATGGATTATGCCTCCCACACACCAAAATGGAAGTTGATACGTCACTCATTTTTCAAGTTATCATGCTCATAATATGCACCATTGAACGGATGGGGGGTATTTCCAGTTACACTTTTTGCTCCGTGACGGGGGACAAAAAGAGCAAACTTGTATAACGTAAAGCATAATCGCCTGCAAGACTGTCAGCTGCTGCCAAAAGACAAATGCGGACAATAAATGTTTTAGTTTGTTTGTGACTCTGTGTGCGTTCATGAGCATGTTTATGATTAAAATACCTCATAATAATCATTGGATGTAAATCTACAACAGATTAATATTTGGAGACAATCTCATTCAGTACAGCTGCCCAGTGGTGCCTCCAGAATTATTTTAATAGGGTGGCAAATTGGAGGCCACCGATGGCACACCAAAACGTAAAGGTGATTTGAAAACTTTGGTTGTATGAGAATTACAGTGTCCAACAATGCAGTTCAGTTTCTCAATACAGTATACAGAAATTTTTACAGATATGATGTGCAAGGACCAGGACAGATAACATTTGGTTTTAATATTATGTTACAGACACTTGCTCTGCCATGAACTGTCCTTACATTATAATTATTGTTATTTTCCATAAAAAAGTCAACTGCACATTCTTAATTTGTACATTGAACAAAACATTTACTTCAAACAAGCCTTTTCAAGTTAAAAAAACCACCACTTCATCTATCCATCCATCCATTATCTTTTACCTGCTTCTTCCATTTTGGGTCACAGGGGTTGCCGGTGCCCATGTCCAGCAATAACTGAGTGAGAGGCGGGAACACCCTGGACAGGTCTCCAGTCCATCACAGGGACACATAGAGACAAAGGAGACAAACAACCATTCACTCGCTCACTCACACCTAGAGACAATTTAATAATTCTTTATTCATTTAATATCCTAAAAACAAATTATATTTTATATTTACAACAACAATTATATTTACAACAACAGCAAAAAAAAAGAAAAGAAAAGAAAAGAAAGAAAAGAAAACCAATACAATGAAATGAAAGGTAGCAGAGAGAAGAAAAAAATTATTATAATATCTGCCCCTTTTTTCCTCATAAATAAAATTCAAACTATCCACAGTATTCCTACGCCCCATGATGCTTTGCGCGAAATGTGCACACGACTTCCGGTTGACCGGAAACCCCGTTTGTTTACATGCGAGTAATACAGTTGAAGACAGTCCAAACTTTGTTGTTTTAGTTCATTAAAAATGTGGGAACACCACTCGTTTTGTTAAAAGAGGAGGGACAAATAAAAAGAAATTACAGATGTTACCTGATCGCGCAGACATAATTTAAAAATAACGCGTTTGCTCCGGCCTCTCGGCTAAGGTTTATTAGCAGCTATCTCGGCTAAAGATACCAGTCGCGTCTGAGATCTATCGTTTTAAGACAGTAAATCTTCCAAAACTCTCATTAATAAACCCTCCCCGACTAAAAAGATGTTACCTGATCGCGCAGACATAATTTAAAAATACATAAATAGCGAACGCGTTTGCTCCGGCCTCTCGGCTAAGGTTTGTTAGCAGCTAACTCGGCTAAAAGTCACGGTCGCGTCTGAGATCTATCGTTTTAAGACAGTAAATCTTCCAAAACTCTCATTAATAAACCCTCCCCGAATAAAAATATGTTACCTGATCGCGCAGACATAATTTAAAACTACATAAATAGCGAACGCGTTTGCTCCGGCCTCTCGGCTAAGGTTTATTAGCAGCTATCTCGGCTAAAAATACCGGTCGCATCTGAGATCTATCGTTTTAAGACAGTAAATCTTCCAAAACTCTCATTAATATCCCTCCCCGAATAAAAAGAAATAACAGATGTGACCTGATCGCGCTGACATAATTTAAAACTACATAAATAGCGAACGCGTTTGCTCCGGCCTCTCGGCTAAGGTTTATTAGCAGCTATCTCGGCTAAAAGTACCTGTCGCGTCTGACATATATCATTTTAAGACAGTAAATCATCCAAAACTCTCATTAATAAACCCTCCCTGAATAAAAAGAAATTACAGATGTTACCTGATCGCGCAGACACAGCCATAGAGAAGGATGCAGGAACACTCTTTCTTTGTTTTGGGTCCGTGTTGAAAACACTGTTGTTTTAGCCAAAGATTTAGCTTGGTCCGGTTGTTGGTGCAGCCGCGAACAGCACAGCAGGTACCTGAACCCCGGTAGGACATTTCTGTAAACGTTCCGTTTAAACAAAAGCTGTGTTTGCTCCGATAAAATGAATGAAAATAACTTTCAAAAACACCCGCGATCCATACTCCACCTATGGAATACAGGCACTTCCGGTGTCGGACAGGAAGTACAATGCACATTCGCTTCTACAGTGACACCCCCAACAATACTGTGGATAACATTCTTCAGTTAGTAAAACAATAAAACAAAAAATGAAATCCTTCTAGAACAACAGTTTATATGAGTACACATTATACAGTTTCATATTTTTCAGCAATCCAAACTTTATCAATTTCTTAAACATGTACAATGACTTAGCACTTTTAATATAATTTTCTAGATTATTCCACAATCTCACTCCTTGTATCGCGGTACATCGTTCTTTCAAACTGGTTCTAAATTTAGCTGTTATGAACATCTCCGTCCCCTCAAGATTATAGCAGCTTTCTCTCTTTGTAAAAATTATCTGGATGTCCAAAGGTAATCAAAAAATAAATTTATATAGGTAGGTGTGTGTGCCTTCTCACAGCCTTTAAAGCATTACTACCAAACTCTCCTCTTTGAATTGAGAAAGCTCCCCGGATGGGAAGCGAAACGTCTTCTGTAACACATAAAGTCTAGTTGTTTCTGTATTGAACGCCTTTTTTGATTTTATCATGTCCTGGACGACTGAGAATCTTCACCAGCATGTTCAAAGGTAATGCATTTTGGCGAGCCCTATACATAACTAATAAAATTTTACAATCAATCAAGTCGTGAAATTTCAATAATTTCAGTTTACAAAATAATACATTCGATGGATGATGGCTATGTTTTCGAGTGATAACTCTTATTGCTCTTTTCTGCTAAACAAAAACAGGATTTGTAGTTGTCTTACATGCCTTCCCCCATACCTCAATACAATAGACCAAGTGTGGGACAATTAATGTATTATACAACATATACTGTACAATGCTTTATCATTAAACAAGTCCCTGACTTTATACAGCAATGCAATAGATTTAGCTAATTTTGTAATTTATGTGAGGTTTCCTTCTCCAATATTGATTCTATGTCCCAACTTGAACCAAAAAAGTTGTATCATATGCAAATAATACACATTTAAGGAGCCCTGACACATTTACCAAGTCATTCACATATAAGATAAACAACTTAGGTCCCAGTACAGAGCCCTGAGGAACTCCACATGTAATGTCACAGAGCCCATATTTTACACCATGTACACGTACAAACTGTTTCCTATTTTCCAAATAACTAGATATCCATTTCAGTGCTTGTCCTCTAATGCCATATTTATTTAGTTTTTCAAGGAGAATGCTGTGATCAATGGTATCAAATGCTTTCTTCAAATCAACATAAACACTAACACAATATTGTTTTTGATCAACGGCAGTAGTTATTTGCTCTATCAGTTCCATAAGAGCCATTGATGTAGAATTTTCAGCTCTAAATCCATATTGACGGCTGCTTAAAAGCTTATATTTGTCGATAAATTTAGAGTTACCAATCAGTCTAACATGCATGTTTTTAGTCTGTGGGAGGAAACAGGAGTACCTGGAGAAAACCAACGCATGCACGGAGAGAACATGCAAACTCCACCCAGAAAGGCCCCCAGACCAGGACTTGAACCGGGGACCTGCTTGCTGAGAGGCAGCCACTTCACATAGTTAATTAAAAATCATTTTTATTTGCTAGTTGCTGTGTATTTTTATGAACAAAAATGGGTTATAAAAAACGTTTGTAAAAGGGCAAAACTGGAAACTAAAGGACAGAAAAAGGACAAACATATGAACTTTGTATTTTATACAATGCATTAACCCATTGTGCAATTTTTTACAAGTCTCTGAATGATGTGGCTGAAGCTCAAAGTGGCAACACAAACTCTGAGCATCTGACATCTTGTTATCCATCCATCCATCCATCCATTTTCGTCCGCTTATCCGGGGTCGGGTCGCGGGGGTAGCAGCCTAAGTAGGGAGGCCCAGACTTCCCTCTCCCCAGCCACTTCAAGCAGCTCCTCTGGGGGAATCTCAAGGCGTTCCCAGGCCAGCCGAGAAACATAGTCCCTCCAGCGTGTCCTGGGTCTTCCTCTGGGCCTCCTCCCGGAGGAGACATCTTGTTATATCACATGAGATTGTGCATATTGTTATTTTCAAAATCTGACCAGAACAGCTACACTTTGTCATTTTTCAATCTAAACAATGATCATTTTTGAATTTCTCACATGATCGTCAACAGGCAATATGCATTCTTTCAACGAAGGCCAGATCTTTAATGGTTTTCTTTTGGTTTTTACCACAGTGCTGAGGAATAACTTTTGACTTGCTGCAGCACAAAACATGGAACAAAAGTCCAGCCTAATATAGAGAGGAACAACCTAACTGGAGGGGACAGACTCAGCATTATTTATCATGTTACAACGAGCTTATCCCATAATTACCACATAGTAATTCCCTTATGGATGTTAACTGTTTTCCCTCTCTCTCTTCAACCAAATTAAAATCTACACTGGCTTCTTTATCATTCAAACTACTGTGTATTACCTCTAGTACCAATAATGAGGCTTTTAAAAGATACTTACCTCTAAAAGCTAATTGTTTTTGTTTGATTTTGGCGACTTTTTTTTTAAATCAAGACCGGTAGTTAATTAATAGCAATTATACATTAACTATTAAAGGAGGCACCTTATTAATTAATAGCCTCAGATGCAATTAAATTACAGATGCACACAGCAATTTAGCTACCAACTTTCCTTAATCCTGCATAATTTCAAAGGGATTTCAAAAAGAGGGGAAATGATTCTATTATGGCTGTTGAGGTGTTAATTAAGAAGTAACTAGGGGGTGCATCTCATATGGATGCTGTGTGTGTGGGTTGTGTTTGTGTGCGTGTGTGTGTGTCAGGGCAGGCTTGGGTTCAGGCTGGGTATTTATGCATCAGAAAGAGAAGGTGGGAGTTCACCCCACACAGGCTGCATTGCTCCAGCAGCATGTTCAGAGCTGCTGCTGCGTGAGCTCAGTGTTTCTCATGTCTCTGCTCTTCATTCTTCAGTACGCTTCTGTTCCACCTCTATCTGTGAAGAGTTTCTGTTCGTCTTCAGAGATTAACAGAACAGAGTACCGTATTTTCCGGCCTATAAGTCGCACCGCCCTATAAGTCACATTGTCCAATTATGTCCAATAAATTGGAAAAATCCATAAATATGTCGCTTCGCCCTATAAGTCGCACCTACGTCACCGCTGACGTAACGCGTCACCACTGACGTTACGCGTCACCGCTGATAACCCGGAAATGCGGGCCGAGTGTTTTGCCCTGCTGCAAATGTCTGCCACAGGAGCGTGCACGAAGGACTTTAGCAAGATTAACGCTTAAAAAAAATATTTGTTTGCTGAAAATTATAGCAAAGGTGTCTAAGCTGAAATTTTCCTTAATAAATTAACGAAATTGTGAAATGAGCTGGATTAAAAAAATGGTTTTGCTACGTTGAAGACGTGCACCCGCACGGGTTGGAACGGTGCATTTCTTTAAAATTTAGCAAGATAAACCCCTAAAAAATATTTATTTGTTAGCTGACATTATAGCAAAAGTCTTTCTGAGCTGAATGTTTCCTTAAAATATGAATACAATGGTCAAATCAGCTGAATTTAAATAGTTTCGCTGCTGGCTCAACAAAACTAGTGCGCGCAGCAACAGACCTGCAGTGCAGCGAGCGAACAGACATGCATCTATTTAAAATTTAGCAAGATAAACACCTAAAAAAAATACTTGTTAGCTGACATTATAGTAAAAGTGTGTCTCAGTTTAACTTTTCTTAATAAATGCACTTCGACGGTCAAAACAAAATAAAGCGGCTTTAAAATTACTACACGCTTACCCGCCCATAATGATGACAGAAACTGAAAGTTATGCACCCTAACTCATGTTCCCTGAAGGAAGGGAACGAGGTGCAACAAACTTGCTATGGAAATTGCGCCCCCGCGCGATTACCTGAAGGAATACATTCACGCCTTTACGGCTGGGGCGTCACCCCGCGTCAGAGGTACCGCCCTTTAGGTACTTAAGCGACTGACGCCCCTCCAACTTTCTCCAAAATTGCACTTCACCGAGCTTTCAGCATTGAAAAGGGCCAGCTATGTTGCACCTCGTTCCCTTCCTTCAGGGAACATGAGTTATGGTGCATAACTTTCAGTTCCCTTTCAGTGTGGTCTCTCGGTGCAACATACTTGCTATGGGAACGTAATTCATTCACGCCCTTGAAATGCTCAGTAAAATGCCTGCTAGTGTGAACGTCTGCCTTTGACCAGTAGGCATCTCAAAGCTACTTTCTATTGTGTATTAGAAAGAACAGCCTGAGTGACATCACACGCAGTAACATCCAAACTGTAATGCTTTGCAAAAGTGTTTAATGAGCTCCAGTTCGCTGCAGCGCAGATGTCAGCAACTGGTACACCCTTGAATAATGACCAGGCCAAGCCCCGAGTGGAGTGAGCGTGCACTCCAGAGGGCACCTGTTGACCTTTGCTACCATACGCCCTTTTAATGGCCTCAGTCACCCAATGTGAGAGGCGTTGTTTTGATAGGGCCTTCCCGGTAGCAGGTGCTGCAAAGCACACGAATAGTTGGTTTGTTCTTCTCCATCCGGCTGTTCTCTGCATGTAGGTGCGTAAAGCCCTCACTGGGCAGAGAGCCTGTAGCCTTTCCTGTTCCTGAGTGAGGACAAGGGCAGGTGGAAAAGAGGAGAGATCAAAGTCTGTAATGTTCTTATTCTTAGTAAGAATAAAACATAGGGAAGAAGCCTCGTGCGTTAGCTTGATAACTTCTTTATTCAACTCTTCTTCTACGTTCTGTACATACAGTAGCCTACAGCTTCCCCTAGTGGTGGATACAATAATAACAGCTATCAGTACATCCCCTTTTCTGACAGGTTTTGAATAACTATTCAAACTCTTTAAACACTGTCAAACTCTGATAGTATTAAGTACTCCTGACATTGAACATCCATCCATCCATTATCTTTACCCGTTTCTTCCATTTTGGGTCACGGGGGTCGCCGGTGCCCATATCCAGCAATCACAGTGCGAGGGGCGGGGTACACCCTGGATGGGTCGCAAGTCCATCACAGAGCCACAATGTTATTATATATATCTTAACCAGTATGACCAAACAACTACTGCACAAATTCTATTTTACATTTCAACAAGCAAACAACATCTTTAACAAATTCTTCTTCTTTTTTTTTCACACTGGTGTTCATCTGATGTAACACTCTGTTGTTCAGATTCATCCTCTTCGACCTGATGGTTAGCATCTTGAACCTTTAACAGACTCCTCCGGTTTCTTCTGAACACTTGTCCATTTTCTGTCTTAACAGTAAACGAACTGGGTCCTACTTCATTTAGCACCGTTGCTTTTCTGTCCTTTTTCTTTCTTTCTCTGTGACGTTTGTCTTCAACCACTTTTTTCTTCTTTCTTTTCATCTCGGCTGCTTCCTTCTTCGCCTCTTTCTTTTTCTTCTTCTTCCTTTTCAAGTTTGCCTCCTCAATTTCAACCTGCGGTGTTTCTAACGTCACTCCGTTTTCCTTGACTTTAGCTTTCTTTTTGTTTTTCGTTTCCGTAACATCTGTAGTTACAGCGTTTCCCTTCTTCTTTTCTTCAACACATCCCTCAGTCTGCTTCTTCTTTTTGCTCACACTCTTGTCTTCCTCATCCATGTCACTGATGTCAAGTTTCCTCGTTTTCATCTTCTCGTCCTGCTCAACACTTTGATCCCAACATGTCTCTTGTTTCGCCACCATGTTCACCTTTTTACTTTTTTCTTTTTCCACTTCTGTGGTGCAGTTTTGACTTTCAGGTTGAGACTTCTTCTTCTTTACAAGACTTCCTTCGTTGGTCTCCTCCTCCATCTTTGTTTCCTGTACAATTTTCTGCAACATTACATCTGATGCAGGGAGTGTGGCAGCCACCATGTTTACATGTGTTTCTGCATCCTCAGATACAGAGATGCCCAGCTTGTCACTGCTTGGTGCTGGTCTTTTGTCTTGTTTAGATATTTCTATGTTGTCAGCATTAATCTGATAGATCCTCTTGACCAGTCCTAGGTCTTCAGATGTTTCGTCTCCTATGAGAGACTCATGCCCATTAGGCACTGTGGTAAACAGTAGATTATGCTTTTTGCCTTTTACTGTTACATTCGGTCTGCAGCCACCTTTTGTTTGTATCGGTTGGTTGTTATAAGCCTTCAGAGGTGAGACTTTTTCTGACTGAATTTTAGGCTTTTCCTTTAATGTGTTGAAATCCCTTTCGCTGATTAAGTTAACTTTGGCCCCAGTGTCAATTTTGAATGTCACTATGGTCCCATTAACTAATAGTGGAGCAGTCCATTTGTCTTCTGCGACCACATTTACAGCTTTAACAGCGTCTGCTTTTGAAGACTGTGAGCTGACATCTTCATCTTGTGACACCATTTTGATGTAAAATGTTTCACTTAATGCATCACTGTCAGCTGTGTCTTCCTGCACTGTGTGGATTTCTTGTCCTCTTTTCTTGGAGAAACACATTTTAGCATAATGGTTTAGTCCTTTGCATGTTGCACATTTTTTACCAAAGGCAGGACATTGTCTTTGTCTGTGTTTTTCACCACATCTTTTGCAGCTGTAAATTTCTTCATTATTGTCTTTGCTTTTAATGTCATCATTTTTAAATTTGTTCCAAGATGTTCTTTTCATCACAGCATTGACAGACTCATCTTCTTGATGTGCTGTTCTTTGTGAGGGCTCTTGAAAACAGATGACATGCTGTCGTGCTAACTTGCTGGCTTGACATATTTTTATAGTACTGTCCAAAGTTAGCTCCGTTTCTCTTAATAATTTCTCTCTCAGTTTCTTCTCATTGGTGCCAAACACTATCTGATCTCTTATCAGTGAGTCTCTGAGGTCACCAAAATTACAGGACTGAGCTTTAAGCTTGAGGTCTGTGAGGAAGGTATCAAATGACTCACCCGCTTGCTGTAGGCGTGAGCAAAAGACGTACCTCTCATAAGTTTCGTTTTTCTTTGACAGACAATGTTCGTCAAATTTCTTCACAACCTCTTCAAACTTATCTTTGTCCTCGGGTTGAGCAAACACAAACGTGTTGAAGACTTCTATCGCTTCTGTTCCGGCGATGGTGAGCAGTATGGCTATTTTCCTTTCATCTGCCCGCCTCTCCACTCCGACAGCCGCGAGGTACAGCATGAACTGCTGTTTAAAAGCTCTCCAACCTGCATCCACGTTTCCAGTCAGTTTCGATGGACTTGGCGGTTTTAATGCATCCATCATTGTGTTGCTTCTTGTTCGACCCTGTCCTGGTACCATGTAATGTTCTTATTCTTAGTAAGAATAAAACATCGGGAAGAAGCCTCGTGCGTTAGCTTGATAACTTCTTTATTCAACTCTTCTTCTACGTTCTGTACATACAGTAGCCTACAGCTCCCCCTAGTGGTGGATACAATAATAACAGGAGTGAGCGTGCACTCCAGAGGGCACCTGTTGACCTTTGCTACCATACGCCCTTTTAATGGCCTCAGTCACCCAATGTGAGAGGCGTTGTTTTGATAGGGCCTTCCCGGTAGCAGGTGCTGCAAAGCAGACGAATAGTTGGTTTGTTCTTCTCCATTCGGCTGTTCTCTGCATGTAGGTGCGTAAAGCCCTCACTGGGCAGAGAGCCTGTAGCCTTTCCTGTTCCTGAGTGAGGACAGGAGCAGGTGGAAAAGAGGAGAGATCAAAGTCCAGACTCCTGTGGTTCAAAGTCAGGACCTTGGGAGTGTATGCGGGATTAGGCCTTAGTGTGACCTTTGACCCGTCAGGGGCGAATATGGTACATAACGGATGTACAGATAGAGCGTGGAGGTCACCCACGCATTTCGCCGAGCAAAGAGCCAGGAGAAGAGCAGTTTTATAAGATAGAAAATCTATCTTAATCTCGCTCAGAGGCTCGAATGGCGGGTCGCAAAGAGCCCCCAAGACCAGGCCAAGATCCCAACCAGGGGTCAAGGTCCTACTGGGTGGCCTGGTTCGAAGCACACCTTTCATATATCTCATTATGATTGGATGTGCTCCAGGAGTCCTGTGTCCCCAGCCCTCGTGACAAGCAGAGATAGCTGCAAGGAACACTTTAATCGTTGAATAAGAACGACCCTTTTCCAGTAAATCCTCAAGGAAAGTTAGGAGCTGAGCCAAGTCGCAAGCATAAGAAATGATATTTCTTTCTGAGCACCTTCTTAGAAAATACGCCACTTCTGTACGTATAGAGTCTGTGTTGACCAAGCATGGGCATTCTGTATGGTTTTCACCACATTCTCCGGTAGGCCCGAAGCCATCAGCCTGTCCTTTCCAGCTAACAGGCTGGAATTAATTCCAGTTCTTGGCCTAAGCGGCTGGACTGCGACTTCCTGTGTGAGCCTTTGAGGGTCAACCAGGTTGGGGAAAGGGCCTCCACGTTGATGTGTTAACAGACTGCACTGATCGAGTCTCGTCAAAGACAGATGAAGTCTATTAATTTTATTAGATCGAGTTGGAGCAGGGAAATTATTATTTCCCTCCAACATAGGATTTATTGGAATGAGGGGCTACGGTTTTTGTAAACGCGCAGACCTCCTAACTCCAATTGGTGTCTCACGCGGTGGGATAATGTTGTGTGGGAGCAAGTCTGATGCAGCTTTGTGAGGGAAGTCACATGCTGCTCGTTCACCGCCTGAGCGTTACATGTCCTTCATGAATAATAAAGGGGCAGCTGCAACATGTGAATGTGGAGATGGTCCTTTGTGACCGGCAGACTTAAGCTCATTTGTTGATAAGGAGCCCAGTTTCCTTTCAAAATCAGGAAGAGAAATCTGGTTCGACTCCGACCCGTCTACACACACAGTAACATGATCACAGCCACTGTTGTGAGGGTGTGAAATTTGTGGCCGCCTTGGGGCAACCGTCGTGACTCCTCCATCCTTAGAATCTGTTGACGTGCTCTCCTGTGGTGCGAACATGTCACGTGTTCATCTGGTTAGTGTATTGACCGGCCCCTCGTTCACAATGGAGCGGGGACTGGAACACGTGTCCTCTCTCACCTGTCTTAGCGAAAGGTGGGAGGTCTGTTCGCAGACGCCTCTGGGTCTGTCCTCTAGAGACAGGTCCTGAGGCACCCTGCTGGGGTTTATTGAAAAGACTAACACCCCATGAGCCGTGAGGGAAGGGGATGTGCCCTCCCCCCCATTTATGACGGCTGACAGGCCAGAGAGGCCTGTACTGTTGAAATTGTTTGTGTTGGTGTGTTTTTTTGATAGTCAATAAAACAGGGATGTGCTGTTTTATGAGCTTTATTCATGCTTATGTGCAACGACATACATGATTTAATGTCACTCACAGCAGGGAGAGCATGGTTTGTGCATGCAACAGAATTATCAGCCATTTGTACTTTGCTACAAATAAAGTCTGAACAAGGTGCGGACATTCCCGTTACTGCGTGGGCGGGAGGTCGTATAAAATGTAAACGTGGGCCTTGATCATCAGGCACATTTTTGTCGGGTGTCCCCGGTCGCCGAGGAGGCCCTATGCCTGCTCGCCTGGCGTGGGATGAACCTATTTTTGCTCCATGCGTGCTCGGAGCGAGGTTGGCTCGGCGGGGGTCTTTGCTGAGCCTCTTCCTCGTATGCTGGCTGCTTCTACGGTGGTGCACGCGTTGTCGAGCGGTGCCGAGGCTGTGCAGGTCTGTCTCCAGCAGGCTCCCGGGGGGAGGGGGGGGCAAAACGCTGATGGGGAATGCCCACCCTGAGAGCTTCAGCCTGCCTGCGCCTTTGGTCCAGCTTGGTCTGGATTCGCTCCAAAGTCTGACCAAATAGCCCCTCCGTCTCTATTGAGTGGTGGAGAAAAGGCACCTTTTGTCCCTCCGGCAGATCCGTCAGCATCATACACAGGTGGCGGATCGCGATGACCACTTCCGCCATGCCTCTGCCCTGAGCCACAGCAGCTGTCCCCATCATGCGGAGCATGAAAGTCTGTTGCTCTGCGGGCTTCATCCAGTAAGTCGGCAGCAGCTTGCTTATCCGAGGTTACCTGGAGTTGTTGGAGTTTTTCTGTAAGGTAAGCCTGCATCATCGCGGACGTGTTCATGGTGCGCGCCGCAAGTCCTTGAGCTCTGTAGCACTTCTCGAGAAGAGACGCTGAGGCTCTACAAGCTTTGCTGGGGAGAGTCGGTTTTGCCCCGGATGACTTGGGAGCTAGGTGGGACGCCAGTGTGTCCTCAATCTGAGGTGCGTTGGCTATTCCCACCTCATCCATGCCTTTCACGTCGAGGAACTGTGAGAGAGGAAGGAGCATGGGCGCTCGTGGTTGAGGCCAGGTGCGGGTTAGTTCCGTGAGGAAGTCCGGGAACACGGGCATCCTTTACCTCGTTGCTGCCTGCTGTTTTGAATAAAAATAGTTCCCTGCCAGCCTCGTGACCTGTTGGCGAGGCGGAGGTTCCGGCCAGGGGATGTGCAACGCGTCCGTTGTTCTGTGGCATAGGTCGAACAGGGCAGGAATGGAGAAGTCAGTTTCAGGGAGCACAGGTACCTGGGTCCTGGAGAGGTCCTCTCCCGGATCCTCGATTTCGAGCTCTGGTTCCTCCGCTGAAAATTCGCCCGAGGCTGAGATGGAGATCTCGTCTTCATTCATCATGCCTCTGGTGTCGAACTCGACTGTTAGGTCCACCATGGGAGCGAGCGGGTCAGGGCTGTCGCCCCATTCGACGCGCGTGCTGTCGTGTAGAGCCATGTTCTCGAGCTCCGGGGTCGGAGTGAGGTGCTCCGTGGTGTCTGGGTCCTGTGGTCCAGCTGAGCTTCCCATGGCCTTAGCCACGAGATCCACCCGATGCCGCAGCACCGCATCCAACATCTGGCTGCAGTGTGGGCAAGAGTCGGGCGCGTCCAGAGCTTGTCTTGCATGAAATATACCCAGGCAGACTGGACAGGCCTCATGGGTGTCCGTTGCTGCAAGGGAAAAACCACAGCCGCTGGGACAGGCGCGCGAGGTTGGGCTCGCCGTCCCGTTGGTTTTCTTCGGAAGTCTTGTGTTTCGCTTTCCTTTCTCCGGAGGCATGTCCGAGATAAGGCGAGCGAGTTCTTCCAGAATCCTTTTTCTTCTTTGTTCAAGTGTCTCCTTCGTCGTGTCGCTTTCGCTGGCTAGCCCGCTAGGCTGTTAGCCGGGGTATCGGTTGTGGCGTAGTTATGACCATAGATATATACACTAGATAAGACATCCCCGCTGTTGGCCAATGGAGACCGACATCGTCAGACGGCGGCCATCTTGCCACAGACAGAACGCCCACTCAACATGAATGTGAATGGGGCATTTACTATTAAAATAACCATAACTTGCTTAATTTTCAACCGATTTTAAAACGGTTTGGTTTGTTATAAATGTGAGAGATGTTGTTATAATATGGTATACTTAAGATGGACGTTCACATGAAAATAACGTTATATAGACACTGTATTGCACTAGCAATATACACAATAAGATTATATTTACATCTATTTATAAATACATGTTTATTTCCAGCGAAATTAACTGACATATGTTACAATGCTAATAAATATTTAATACTATTTCATCATAAATAGCATTATTAGTGATATGAAAATAATTTATGCCAATTTTTTCCCTACACATGCAAATATTATGTAATATTAAATACATTATTACACAAACCTTGGTCAATATGTGTACAGTAGTTTATTTTTTTTAGATACATGAAAAGATTTAATAATCGGGAGATATAAATAAACAAACAAACAAACAGAAATAAACATCTGATAGTGTGACAAGACTCTCAGTCCCTCGGTGCAACAGTAACTATTTAAACATTAAAACACTGAAACATATAATAATAAACATAAGCATAAAATAGTAAAACTGTAACACTGTCCTGAGTTTTTGCATAGTGGTAAATGAGTATGAAAATTTACACCAACTCTAAAACTAAAACACTAAACATTTAATGAACATAATACTGTCCTGAGTTTTTGCATACTAGTATAAAAAGTAAAAAAGTATAAAAGTACAGTATAACTATAAAATAAACTAAAGGTTCTAGCATTGACATTTGCAAAGTGGCAAAGCAGCATATGAGTTAATGTACACAGTATATGTATGAGGTAGTAGTTCATGTTGTTATAGAGGCAAAAGTGGCATATGCAGTAAGGCACATTGGGCATCCTTAAATAAGGCTGGTCAAAGAATACTGTATGTGTATCAGTGGTGTAGATATAAAAGTAGTGTAAATGTAAACAGTAGTAATAAATGTAAGCAGATGGAAAATTAAAAAGTGTTGGAACAACACTATCTTTTAATCTGACAGTCTGCCCTGTCCGATCAAAGTCCTCAGACATGAAGTGATCACTGCAGAGCAGTGTCCTGTCCAGGGCAACAAAACCCTCTCTTCTCAGGGCAACTTCCCACTGCCGCCTCCTCTCTCTGGTTTTGGGAAACCTTAAAAACATGAAGAAGCTGGTCATTATTTTCCACACTTCCTTTCTTTACCTTTGAATTATAGTAATGACAAGTATACACATATATCATACTTTTGGTGTGCTTGCATTTACTTTTGGTACAATAAAACAGCTATTAAAAATGGTATCAAAAAGAAACACTGAATCATAATCATAATTTATATAAAGATACTTTTACAAGCCTTATACCATACCATACCATTTTATTTATAGAGCACTTAAAACAACAACAAGGTCAACCAAAGTGCTGTAAATATATGTCATTATTATGTAAATATATATTATGTATAATATTATGTCAATAATATTATCTCACATTTTTTGTGTGTAGCGTGACGTGTAATGTGCACTGATCCAAAATATAACTATGATTATTCTAATTAAAGTAATAATACTGTCACAGAGTCTTACAGGTGAAATGTGATCCCAAGGTTTCTTGTTTTGATGTTACGTCTATTGGAGCATCCATAGGCTGCACAAAAGTCAGGCATCTTGTCAAAGAGTATTTCTGTAAAACACAAAGCAGTAATTAGTGTTGAACATACCAAACCGCTTGGAAATCATGTGCAGCTTTAGTTCAGTTAAAAACAAAGAGCTCCTAGTGATCTAAGAATGCGAGGGAAATATTTGGAATACTAGCTAGCCCTTAATCAAAGGCTCTTGTTAATAGTCTGCTAATAAATACAGTCATGATCAAGACAGTCATTTAGACAAAAGATTAGTTTGTTTTAAAATAGTTATTGGTGTAATAAAAACAGAATTTAAATTCTAGATTCTCGATGAGTGTGACACCCAAAACACGAATAAAACCTTTTAAAAAAGACGAAACTGCTGTCTGATTACCAAAGAAATCATAGCCACGTTAATAACGTTTTTAAAAACATAAACCGTTTGTAAATCCGTCAAGATTACAGCGAGTTAAGCGTATTTTTGTTTGTGTAAATCCCTCACCTCCATACGGTTTCCACTGCTGCAGCTAATGTTGCTGTCTGTGGCAAGATGGCCGCCGCGTGACGACGCCGCTGACTCCTCCTCAGCTTATCTAGTGTATATATCTATGGCTATGATCCTCAGTCAGAAAGGGTGGATTGCTCTCTTCGGGTTGAGGGTGAGGTTCTGCCTCAAGTGGAGGAGTTCAAGTATCTTGGGGTTTTGTTCACAAGTGAGGGAATAATGAAGCTATGCCTGGGCCTCCCTGCTCAAGCTGCTGCCCCCCATGGCCCGACTTAGGAACAAGCAGAAGATAATGTGTGCTGAGCCCTCTTCTGTTCACTCTGCTCACATATGATTGTACTGCCACACATCCAAGCTGTCATATTGTTAAGTTTGCAGATGATACAGCGGTGGTGGGATGCATCACAAACAATGATGAGTCCAGCTACAGACAGGAGGTGGAACACCTGGAGAGCTGGTGCAAAGAGAATAATCTTCACATGAATGTGAAGAAGACAAAGGAGATGATTGTGGACTTCAGAAGGAACAAACACACCCACACCCCACTGAACATAAGTGGATCTGCAGTGGAAGTGGTCTCCAGCTACAAATACTTGGGTGTACACTTGAATGATAACCTCAGCTGGAGCAACAACACCACCAGCCTGATCAAGAAAGGTCATCAGAGACTCTACTTCCTCAGACGGCTGAGACGAGCTGGTCTGAGCAGCCCAGTCCTCACCTCCTTCTACAGGTGTGCAGTGGAGAGCATCCTGTGCTCCAGCATCAACGTGTGGCATGGAGGCTGCACAGTTGAAGAGAGGAAAGCTCTACAGAGAGTGGTGAAGGCTGCACAGAAGTCTGTTGGAGTCAGTCTCCCCACCATCACAGACATTTACACCTCCAGATGCAGGAAAAGAGCCACCTGCATCATGAAAGACCTCACTCACCCAGCACACTCACTCTTTGCCCCACTCCCCTCAGGACGGAGGTTGAGGAGCATCAAATGTAGAACCACTAGACTGAGGAACAGCTTCTACCCTGAGGCTGTTAGACTCATGAATAAATAAATAATAAGAATAAACACTGCAAAATATCACATCATGCTGATGCTGATCTGTTTTCTTGTTGCTGTGTTCATCTGTGACCATCTGCTCATACAGACTCATGTTCGTGCTGCTGTTTATAATGATGTTTTCTACTACATTAGGGCTCAAGCCTCGGATATAGTCGCGCTTTGGTCCGCTTTGCTGCGCGCGCACTGTGCATGTGTTTATAGTGTGGCACGGCAGCGCATGGCAATGTGCTGTTCTTTTACTGACGAGCAGGTGGCAGTACCCTCTAAAACCTGTGCATATGTTGCAAGAAAGGGTGTAGAATAAGAAATCTACCGTAGAAGAAGAACTGTTTGAAATCACACAACAAAAACAAATGGCTTTCTGCTCGCTCTGGGAATTTAATACATTTGAATCACATAAAAAACATTCCTCCATGCGTCGCGACGCCGTTTCCACAACCACAGCGACGCAGACAGCTGCAGGCTCTGGCGTGAAGGCTGTCGGTGAGGTCCCTACCCGACCTGTCAATCATTTCGGCGAGCGCGCTAGGCTTGCGGAGCTTCAAAATCTGGGAG